>JAGVVM010003483.1:0-44631 GCA_019149425.1 Psidium friedrichsthalianum
CCCCCCCACGCGGGTGTAACTCGTAATTTCTAAAGTTGCTCCTTTTTTTTTTTTTCTTTTTTTTTTTTTCGGTTTTAATACAGCGAAAAACTCCAAACCGATACATTTATGATAAATTTACCATAAGTTATTCTTTTGACTATGAAAAATACAAACTGGTACACCTATGACAAATTCATTCTAAATTATTTTTTTGACCACAAAAAAAAAATCTCAAGTTGGTACATTTATGACAAATTTACCATAAATTAATTTTTTTACCAGAAAGACGCTAAATTGTTATATCTGTGACCAATTGACCCTTCGTTAAATTGGATTAATGCCACGAAAATCTCAAATTGATACATCTATGACAGCAGAGATAAAAAATCTCAAATTGGTATACCCGTGAACTGTCACATACTATTCAACTCAGTAATTTACCTTAATTTAACAAAAACTAACATATAGTAAATTTATCACAAGTGTATCAATTCGGGATAATTTGTTGTAAGTCTACCATTTAGGTTTTTTGTGATAAAAAATAGTTTCGGGTAAATTTGTTATAGATGCTTAGTTTTGGAGTTTTTTGTGGTATTAACCCTTTTTCTTTGTCATAAATTTTTCTAGTTGTTGGTACAGTTCAAATGAGGAAAAAGAAAAAACTTGATGGCGACGGTACAGTAACAAATGATTTTTCCTTTTTCTAGAAATTTTTTTGCTCACATAGTGTCTTTAAAATTAGGGCTACGTAACTGACACTGTAAGGACCTGGGCAAATCACTCGTAAGATATTGTCCGTTTTGGACACACAGGTCTTCAACGATTTTTTTCTAGAACACCCCTAGAAAAGACCTTTTGCAAGTTAAAGAGAAGTCCACGTTTATCAACTAGCCCAAGACTCTCCTCCTAAATAATGTGGGACGAAGAGTTGTGCACACCCTCTCAACAGGACACCCCCGTGAGATGTCACAGACACGTCAGTTGAAAGATATTGTGCGAGCACGTGTCAATTATGTAGGAGTTGAAGTTTCAATGACTCACTCCGGGTGCGGGACGCTATTACGCAACCTACTCGGAGGTAGTTGTCGAAATGATGTGGGAGTCTATCTTCCCACTACCACTCTCTAGTTTTGAAATACCTCCTTTTTGTTTTATGTCTAAGAGATCTTGAGAGCCGAACGAGGCCCTAAACGAAGTAGTTTAAAGACTTTATTTAGATCTTACATTGCCTCGTTTAAGTACGAGATGAGACAACTAGAATCCTCGTGCCACTAGATTGCTTCCACGACGGAGTCAGGTCAAAGTCAACATTTGCTCTCTGTGGAAGGAACTGAATAGTAGTTGGACGGAATAGACACCTCAATCTTGACTCAAATCTCAGCAGCCACGGGAATTTGTGGCAAGCCATGTTGGGGCACGCAAGCTTCACCGTCAACCAGTCATTTTCCTAGCTCGACAAAATAAATCAACAAAAATGAAAAGGGAATTTTAGTCATTTTCCACCAGGTATTTGAGTGATTCTGAGAAAAAGGAAGATAGTTGTCGTCTTCTTTCTCTTAGACTTGCCATGTATTTAACTGTTGTATTCCTTTTTGCAATATATAATGCAAATTCGAGAGGATTTCGACTTTTAACCTTTTTGCTCTATAGTCACTGCTAATAAATGATAATATTCTCTATCGATATCATGCACATAGTTGTATGTTAATAAGGTTCGCATTGAATGCATGTTATCGTTACTCTTCAAATTCTAACTTTAAATGCAAACCCTTCTCAATTTAGCACCAATTTGAATTTTCAGAAGCGGGTGCCGTACAAGTTTGAGGGTATGTGAGACTTGTTTATTAGTGCATTCAACCTAGACATTCGACCATTAAAAAAAAAAAGAACTAGACATGGTCTATCATGGGATCGAAGACAATCTGACTTTTAATACTACTTCACTACTTCCATATAATTTTAGGCTACTCAACCTGAGCCTACCACTAGTTTGATATTGTATACTCTTGTCGCCTTACTCGTGCCTACATGGCCGGAAACTATATCTTGCTACTCTAAGGTTGTATGAGACTTATCTCTTAATGTAATTGCAGATGGCATGGTACGAGACCAAAGATTTATTTTAACCCAAATATATTGTTTCTTGAATTTACATTTTAACCCCTCCATCTTCTCTCTAGAATTCATAATGCTAGTTCGAGGTCCCACGAGACTAATTTGTCCGCGCAATACCTTGACATAAGACGAGATGAGATCAGAGACATATGTTACACGCCCGTCCTCATATTGACGTTAGGACCGTTAGATGTTGCCTCACAAACGCCTCGCGATCCACCTATGTCCGCCCGACTTTGAAACGCATCATTTAAGATAGCTCAAAGTCGGTCAGCCAATGTACCGGCTCAATGGACAATATGAGATGAAAGACATATCAAGAGAAGTATACTAGAAGTGCCATAAATTGTATACGACGCTTACTTAGTGTCAAAAGTTTCAAAATAATTACTTAAGTGCCAACATTGAAGAAAAACGATCACTTAAGTGTCAAATTGGAGAAATTCTAGCCAAATTAATTACATGATCTTTATAATTGAAAATTTTATCTAACGTCGCATTTTTTTTTTATAAAACTCAAGCCATGTGGACTTCCACATAAATTTCTAAGCTAAAAATTAAAAATAAATTAAATAGAAGAAAAATAAGCTGAATTTTTTTTAAAAAAGTGTGTGTGTTGGGGGGGCGCTTGATCTCGAGCTTCTTCTCTTTTTCGTCTTCTTCTTCTTCTTTCCATCTTCTCCTGAAATAGATCGGTTCTGACCTGAAACCTCGACTCGCGACAAGATGGGTATCGTCATAGAATCTTTGTTGTCCTTCGTCATAAGCCAATGTCGAGTCCTGTGCCCTTAGATCAAGGTACAAGCTACTATTTCTCATCCTCCCAAACAAACTAGAGGAGAACCCATATTTGCTTCAGTTGGAGCTCCAACAATCATGGTTGTCATTCCACTTGTACGGTGCCATACACAACTTATGGCACTTATAGTGTATGTCTCCCCTTTCAATATGTCAAACCTGTGTTTGATCGTCCGGATTTCTAGTTGAGATAGGACTGGATATGATAGGATAAGAAATCTAAGGATTGTCATATCATATCTACTATTTTGTGAACTATGAAATTAAAGTTGGACAAGGAGAAGCAAGGTGCAGTTGAGATCGACTTTAATTTGCTGAAACATCAAGATGCTTTAGAAATTATTCAATGATGAGTTATAATTAGTGAGTTATTTTTGAGCATATGTTTGTGTCTTTGAATTCGAGTACAACATCAACGGAGCAAACCCCGTAGAATCGGGGGTTTTGATTTGAAATCGAATCATTTGAGATAACCCGCCGGCCTTACTCGTTATTTTGTCGAGTGAGAAAACAAGTGTTAATCAATCTAATTATTTGGCCTCTTTTTGCAAGTTGAAAATGCACTTATGCAGGTCATCCAATAGAGCCCTTTAGAATGTCGGGGCTTGAAAGTCGATCATCAGTCCTCGAGTTCTTCATAATATGTTGAGACCCTGAATGTTCAAGTGGTTAAAGAACAAGGACGTGATCTCATATCACGCTAAACGATCGATTAAAGAACAACGTCATGAAAATCCCCAGCTCAGCGATCGGAGGCCCCTAACCTAGAGTCGTCAGAGAGGCGACCATACTTGATGGTCGCCGCCTCCAGAAAGCCATCCCCCCCCCCCCCCCCCCCCCCGGCTAGAAAGGCGGCTTGGCCTAGCAGAAAGGTAGCCCAATGTGAAGGAGAGGCTATGGTTGTGAGAAAAATCGAGTTTTTCTCGTATATGCTCTCATGAAAAATCCTATTTTGGTATGTTCCACCCTCTCCTTGGGATTTTTTTTTTCTTGGCTATATCCTCTCTTTATCCTATCTTGGACAACTTCCAAACACAGGATAGGATAAAACATATCGTATCCTGGCTTATATGCTGACGACCAAATGCAGTCATAAAGTATTTCTCATGGGGGAAAACAAAATTCAAGAGAAAATTTTATCCCATATTCAATGAGATTGGTCAAATACGGGTTAGTCAAGTTTTGATAAATGGGTTATTAACAAGTTTGAGTTGTAAACTTAATTATATGTGGCTTGTCAGTCGGTTTAAAGAGAAATCCATATTTAACATGTTTACAACCCATTTAGTGCATAAAGGCTATTGGTTGAGTCAACCCATTCATCGTCTCTTGAATAATTTTTATATTATATATTTTTAATTTTTAATTTTTAATTTTCTAATTTTATAATTTTCTTTCTTTTACATAACAAATTCAAAGTCTCGTTGCCAAGAGGCAGCGGGTGCGGGTAAATATGGGTCGGGTCTAGTCGGGTGCGAGTCAGATCGGATATGAGTCACTGGATTTGTATCGCATGGAAATGGGTTAATATAGGTCAGACCATTTTTTATCTGTCGAAACCCAACCCACTCATTTGACATATCTACCCACAACTGAATAGAATAGAAGCTTAGATTTCACACATAGAGGCACGTTGAGATTAGGGACTTACTCAGTAAACTATCACAAGAATGAGAAACTTCAAACACCTAAAACCCCACAAAGTAGCCACCAAGGAAAGGCAATATCCTATGCTGTCATGTGATGGCGTCATCGGAGGATCGGCATCCTCAGATGGACATATTTTAAATGTGGTGAGAAACGCCAACTTGGCTTCGGCTCCTTTTAAGATCCACTGGTTATGTTGTCTCCATCCTTTTTCTTCCTATTTCTAAGTGGACACCAAACCCATGACCACGACCCCAACTTTATATACAGCAAGTTGATTAAGGTCTCCATCACTCCCTCCCCCACAAAATTATAAAGATCTTGCACTATTATGGCTATCTTGACTCTAACCTAATAGCTCCAAAGGCGAGGAAGATGGGTGGTGCTTCCCTTTGCCTTTAACGATGTTGCCCTTTCGGTAACCGAAAGAATAAAAAAAGAAGCTCCCCGTTTAGTTCGTGCTATATTTCTATCGAAACTACTTAATTTAGGATGATGTGTGATCATTGAATCCCGTCCACACGTTCATAAATATATGGACTATTGATCCTTCGATATGTTTGTAGCATGTATGATTGAATGTCCACAGTTTATCACAACCTTCTTTTTTTTTTTTTTTTGTATATTTCCATTAATAGGAACTATAAATACAACTAATTGAAAATGTGGTATCGGGAAAATTGAGTCATGAATATTAACATTAATTGTAACCGGATGTTGAATAAATTATTGTGGATATGAAAATCAAACTAAATTAATATATATTTTACATTGTGGATATTAATGCTTATTATCTACGAATTCGAATAACTTTTTAATATATTATAAAATACGAACATCAATTTTTAATAATTGCTGTTATTTTTTATATTTTTTTTGTAGTTCTTTATTGGTCGTTATGTTTATGTTATTATTTTAATATAATTGTAATTGTTAATAAGAGCTATTATATCACTAATCGTTTATTAATTTTCACTTAAGTCTTTATGACATTTCATTCTCGGAATACTTTTTTATTTGCATAAAGAAAATTTTTTTCTTTACCCAAAAAAAAAGGATCTTAATTTTATTTAATTCCTATTAATTACCAAGTTATCAATTTCATTACATTCCTTCTCCATTTTGTCCAAACACGAGTTATATGTGTATATTTTGGTTTTTTTTTTCTTTATTAATCTTTACATGAAGTCCCATCCAAACTGTTCATCAAAAGTATCCATATAATAATGAATTCTTGGATATAAGCAGGGTAATATATAGTCCCTCTTTTTTCATAACTTCTAACCTCATCTGCATTATATATTATTATGTCACCTTCTTGTTGTTAGTGATTTTGGGGGCATTAGACTGAGTTAAAATCGAAAGATTCATTTTCCCAACCATAATGACAGAGCAACCGATGAACAAAATGCGCCAATTTTATTTATCACGAATAAATGGTCCACATTAGTGCCGGCCTTATTATGTAGGATGGCCAGTGTTAATATCAGCAGTTTCAAGCCAAAATTAGCCGGATTGACTCAATTAGCAAAACATGCAAATGTTTAGAATTTAATTAAAAAAATTAAAAGATTTATGATTGAATTAGCAAAATTGTAATAGATTTAAGATTTAAGACTCCGTTTGTTTCGCAAAAAAAGAATATTAATGTTTATTTAACCACGGATCGGTTCCATTTCTCTCTTTCGAGTGATGGAATTCATCAAATAGGTACAAATTTTAACATCATCACATCCTGCTAATAAATGTTTTGGAAATATTTTCCTTGTAAATGATTCCTTGTACTGCTTAAAATAATCAGCCTTTGAAAATTATTTTCATTGCAATAATTTTTGTCTATAATTTTTGTAGAAAATGAAAATATTTTACGATTATTCATTTTTTTAAAAACAATATGAGTAGTAATTTCTAGAAAAATATTTTTCAGGTAAGTCATTTTTTTTCAAAACAAACAAAGCCTAATGATATTTTTATTTATGTTTAATTAGAGACAAAAAGTATACTCTTGTTTTTAGGTGAAATTAGAAATACTATTCGACAAATAAATATGGATTAATTTGTTTACAAATAAGATTTTGGAAAATTGAAAGAAAAAGAATTAGAAGAAAAAGGGAAATTGGAAGAAAGGCGACTGTTTCTTGAAGCAACGGCGAAGGTAAGCACGTGAGGGGGGCCCATCCGCAAATGAGACACGTGATGGCGGCTGGAGACAGGGTGTCCCTGGTGTCCTGCCGAGTCACGAGCCGTGATAACGATCGCCAGTCAATTTCTCCCCGATATGATACGGCATTTCTGTTCCAAGCATTCCGTAAACGAGTCTCCAGCACCAACTCGGCAATTTCTCGTTCGCGAGGGATGGAAACGCGGGTCGATCGAATCACGAATTGCCGTCTGGTTCCCAGATCGCCAGTTCGATTCCGCGTTCCATAAAGTTAGGAACGGTGATTTTCGGTCTGATTCTCAGTTCCAAGACGAATTGAATTATGTGGATCGAATCGATTATTATTTATTTATTTATTTATTTTTTAAATATAAACTTAATAATCTATCGATTATTTTTTATTTCTTAAATGCAGACCTAATATAAAGTAATAAAATTAAAGTCCATGTAACTCACTTCTATTAATAATTCATCGGTTCTATTGGCCTGTCCTGGGACTAGCCCTGTCCTTCCGTTCTAGTTTCTGATTTTGGAGTGGGATTGGATCGGATTAAAAACCCATCACCCTTAGTTGGAACCCATCGCTGCCACGTCAACATTGTCTTGTGCATATGCTTCTTCAAAGCACGACCTTCTTTTCATCAGTTCAAATAGATCACTACAATGATATTAATTTCTAAATTGATAATAAGATTGAGCATATGTTAGAGTAATTAAATATTAAACAATGCATTTATCTAACAGTTTAGGCTTTTGGAACGGTTGATAATGGTCTTATAAAATCTCACATGGTATCGGAGCAAGAGGTTCTGAATTCAAATCTTTTCAAATCTCTATTTGCCTCCCTAGTGTTATATTTTCATGCCTAGTGTTAGGCAAAAAAGATCATACTAAAGGTAAGGGGAGTGTTAGAATAATTAAAAATTAAATCATGCTTCATCCAATTACTTAAGCTTTTATGAGATTGTTCCATGACAACAAAATGCTAGAGGGGCATCGTTTGTTTTAAGGAAAATGAATGATTTGGAAACTTTTTTTAAAAATATCCCTTGTATCGCTTATAAAAATGAATAAACCCAAAACATTTTTATTGTTCGCGAAAATGTTTAGACACAAGTTATTGAAGTAATATAAGTGATCATTTTTAGAAAAATATTTTTCAAATCATTCATTTTCCACAAAACAAACCAAACCTAATCACAATATGTTTCTAAGTGTTGTTTTAGTCTTCTAATTTAATGATGTGAGTGTGTTGGGTTGCACAAACAAAACCCCTTATGCTTCAACTGGGGAGAGTTACAAGAGGGAGCCTAAGTTTGAGCAACTCATCGTACCAAATCTCTAATGTAAGATTTCTCTAAGGCCTCTCCCACATGTTGTTCCATACCACCGCATAATTGATAGTGTCAGACTCCTCTACGATCTCTCAAACATGGCTCACAATAATTTGGAAAAATTACCAAAAAATCATAAATCTATCGCAATCGTGTCAATTCAGTATTAAACCCTTTTTTTTTTTTGGCCAATTGAGTTCTAAACCTTTTACATTTATATCAATTTAGTTCATCCAATTAATTTTGACTGGAAATCGCCGACATGGCCTTCCTGTAAGGTGTGGTGGCGATGGCATAGATAATTTTTAATCATATGTTAATATTTTTTTGATTTGATCTTCTTTTCTTTCTATTGCTTTTATTTCTTCCCTTCCTTCTTCCTCAAACCGGTTGCCGGATCTCGCCAAGGTCGACCATCACCTGTAGCGGGCGAAGGCGACACTCGCCAGCCACCGACAAAAAAAAAAAGAAGGAAAGGAGTAAAAAAAAAGAAAAAATTCTAAAAAAAATTAAAAATTTTAAAAAATGTCAACATCAGTACCAATTATGTCGGGTAGGACGGTGGTGCCTACGTCAGCAATTTTCGACCTAAATTTACTGGATGGACTAAATTAGTACCGATATAAAAAGGTTTAGAACTAAATTGACATAATTGAAAGGTTTAGGATTAAATTGGTATCAATACAATATGCTTATGATAATTTTTTTTTGTACTTTTCCCACATATAGTCTATATATAATAATTTAAAATTTTAACATGGTGGGATTGTGAATTGATGATGCGCGCCGGTGAACTTCTAAAACGGGCCAAATCATGGTTTGGGCATTAGAGGCATGGGCGATTGTGTCAAGTGGTCATCTTTAAGAACCCTGAGCCAATTCTCTCTCTTGGCCCCACTTGCATCAAGAGGACATTCGCAAGGTTAGGCCGTGGTCGTCCAGATAGTTGCTTGATCAATGTGCCTAAATCCCATCTAGGTGTGAAGCCACCTTTGCCTAAGATCTTTTGATGGAGTCACCTTTGAGATGTCACGTCTCGAAAGTTACGTTCTAATTCGAGCAAACAGACCACCAATGGACACCAGCCGTTCAATTTTATCTTCCTGTTTTATTGACATTATGGTACACTTTCACTTAGTTGGTCGCAATTGCCTCCGGTCTTCATTTCTTTGATTTGCTCGTCAGCTCGTGTTTTCTGTCCAAGAATCAACAAGGAACCTTCACCTCATTTCTTGATTTTCTTATTGATCCACATCTTGAAAAGTGCTTTGTCGGCACTTTTCAGCGAAATATCTTTCTGGCATATCTGATGGGACTTGTCCATTGATACTAGGAAGCTATCATGGTGGGAACTAGACAGCAACAAGAGCCAAGCAATATTGTTGGTAGCCAGTTGTTACCACGAATTAGGAATAAAGTTGCCTCACACTCTGCATCTTCAGCCGTCAATCGAGCGCCAGAAGAAAGCCAATGCGAGGGGTGCAAACATTCCCCAACATCTCACCGAAGAGCAGCCGAGAGAAGTTGCAACGAACCTTCGTATGATGGCCACCATGAGAACGTTACCAAATGAGCAGCAGAGTTACTTGTTCAGATCACATCATCACCCGCACGTGGGACGTGATTAAGCCGATGTTTATTAAAGCTGTGAATGACGTCTTGTCCAAGGAAGTTCCATAGTGCCAGGGAATGTTACTAACCCTTCTCTTTACGCCGTGGAGGTCAACCCCAGTAAGAATTAGGCAAAGACCCGAGTCCTCGAACCAAGAGTCGAGCAATTTGAATGATGTCGGTCAAGAAAATAACCGTGGTGGCAATTCTTACTATAAAGTCACTGTCTTCATGAGATTTCTTCCATAAGATGTTTCAATCAAATATCCCTACACATGTTCAAATTCGGACTGTTCAATCAACCGAAAAAATCACAATTGGGAGAAGAATTTTGGATATTTCAATATGTTTTGAAATATTAAAGCTAATTATTGTTGTAATGACTTTTTACTGTCATCAATTCGTAACGTTTTCTGTCCTCCATTAATATATAACAATTCTATAATGGTTTTGCAACGGTCATATGACGGTCATCTTAATGATGAGCTCGGATGCTCACCAGCTCAGAAGCTGATGAGTTTAGACATTAGCGAGCTAAGAAGCTGATGAGCTCAGACGTTGTCGAACTCAGAAATTGATGAGCTCAGACGTTGGCAAGCTCAGAAGTTGATGAGCTCAGACTTTGGCGAGCTCAGAAGTTGATGAGCTCAGACTTTGGCGAGCTCAGAAGTTGATGAGCTTAGACTTTGGCGAGCTCAGAAGTTGATGAGCTGAGCTAACAAGCTCAGGCTTTGGCGAGCTCAAAAGCTGACGAGCTTAGATTTTGGCGAGCTTAGGAGCTGATGAGCTCAGACTTTGAGGGGAATCTCAGAAGCAACGGTGATGAGCTCAAACTTTGGCAAGCTCAGAAGCTAACGAGCTTAGACTCTAAGGAGAGTCTTAGAAGCAACGGTGTAACGGTTTTCTTAAAAGCTCTTTTTGAAATAGCTTTGTAACGTGTGATTTATTTCTTCATAAACCCTCCATTATTTTACAACGACTTTATAACGGTTTCTGAATGGCTCTATTTTGGTTGATTATAAAATGAATTTCAAGAAACAATCTTTGTGTACTTTGTGTGAACTTTGCATTACATAAGGGACTTTTTCTCTTCTTTCATTTCTTCTTGTTGGGTTATACACACAATGTTGTTCCTATACCTTCCAATATTTAGTGCGAAATATAGAAGAAGGTCTGTTGTATCTTGGGAGGATAGCTGCTAGAAGTCTTACGCACCGAGTTTCGTACTCTAAGGGGTGGAATTATCCTTAAGAACAGTGTTTGCACGATTTAGACAATTGTTCTTACTTTTCTCGTCTTTCCAAACATATTTCCTATAGTTGTTATTTTTCGTGTCATATAACAACTTTTTTTTTTCCGACAAAGAACACACCAAGGCTGTGTTTGGTCGTTTGTACTTTTAGCTAGAATAAGAATGGACATGACACGATAAAAAATTTGAGGATTTTGCTATATTCTATTCATTATTTGGTTAATCGCAATAATAAAACTGAATACTTTCATATCCTATCATGTCTATTGTTCGATATGAATGTCATATTGATATAAATGAACAAACATAATTGGTAATGATTAACTACAAAAGAAACCACAAATAAAAAAAAAAAATAATGTTGATCTATCAATTCATAATTATTGTATGATCTACATATTGAACAGAAAAAGAACTCATTATAGCATTCTAGAGCCACAAGTTCAACAATGACAAGAAATGTGAATGGGCTATAGCAAGTTAGCAACATTGACAAGGTAGATAAGCCATCAAATGCCAAATTTAATAAAAGAGAGAAAACACAATTGTTTACCTTCGCGACTTCAAAGGTATAGTGCTTTGAAATTCTTAACACTTTTGTGAAGCTTCAATATGAACCACAATGCTACGGAAAAGATGAGTTTCAACTCTTTTGTTGCTTTTATGGCTTTTGACGTGAACTAGTGAGTTTCGGAGGAGAAGGAACTTCGATGCTCTTGTTTTTTTTTTTATTTATATAGCTTTGATGTAAACAAAGAACTATGGATGAGTCATGAGGTTTCAACATGAACCAAAGATACGGAGAAGAAAGAGACGGAGTGAATTAAAAGATCCTTTTCAAGTTTGAATTTGTTCATTTAAAATCGAAGTTCTTCTACTTCATTTTTATTTACTTATTTTTATTTTTATTTTTCCTCTCTTTGTTAGTTATGTTTTATTCCCTCTAGCATTACTGAACAACAAATTTATTAAATAATAAATTATACTAGTATACCTACAAATTATAATAAATAGAGTACATATATACAGAATGTATATAATAGAATAGAAAGAAATCCAAATATACAAATAAAAATAGAAATAAATAAAAAGTGAAAATCGTCCATAACTTCCTTTTGTTATTTTCAATTTTCTTTTTTGTATATTTTATTTGTTAAAACTTAAGAAGTTTGTTATTTGGAGGAAAATAGCTTTTTTGCAACGGATATAAGTGATCCTATCCTTCTTCATCCCACCATCTCATAAGATATTTTTATTCGAGCTATATCTTTATTATATATCACTTTATCCTATCTTGGGTAAAAACCAAACACATGATATGATGAAATTTATTATATCTCGACTTTTATCCTGACTACCAAACGTATGCCCAGATTTTACCGAGTTCGGTTTGAACAATAAGCACATCCACGATGACTGCAATAGTAAAAGTTCCACCGTGAATCGAGAATGTTACAAGGACAATTGCACAATCTCTCAAGTAGTCAAGTCTATATTACACCCCAATCAATCTCCATTTTAATGTTTCTCACTATCTTTCACGGAAATCTCTCTAAAAGACATTAGTGACAAAGCGTAGCAATTTACATATGTCTCTATTCTATCAATCCATATTGATTGATGGAATGAGAATTCTTCCATTTCCTTTATGAGTATAAGAGCAATTAATCAAGTTCGACAATGGATTTTCGTAAGGAATGGTCAGAATAGCTCAACCGGTAGAACATAGGAGCTCGAAGAAGAAAGAGATAAGAGGGCCCTATGGAGAATGTGGTTAGGTACTTGAATTCTTCGTTCTTTTTCTTGATTTCATCTTTTTGTTCACATAATTCTCCTAACTAAAGAAAAAGCTGAAGTTGATACATTCTAAAATAACCAAGATATCATGGGCCTATTGATAACAATTCTGATTTTGTTCTTCAGGTAGAAAAAGATGAGATATCTGTTTGGTAACATAAATGATTCTTATTATTAAATTCTCAAATTCTATTCCAGGTAAAAGATTTGGAGCAGAAATAATAATAAGAAAAAGTTGATTCTTTGTTTCAAAATCCCTTTTGATAAACAAGACCAACAAAGTGAGAAGGCTCAAGGAAGGCTCTTACTTTGTTTCCTCAATCCAAAAAATTAAACGAAGCCTTTGGGAAGAACGCTCAGCTAGCTAGCTCCTCTTGCTAGTCTGCTGCTCTCGTCACTCAACCAGCTTGCTTCGCCATTGTCGTATGCAGCAAACCGCCGTTGCCATACTTGGCCGCCGTCATTTGCTGCCGGTTGTAGTCTTTGGCTGGCGAGAAAAAGAAAAAGAAAATAGAAAATAAAAAGTACATAGTGTGTCTAACCATAAGTTTCAAACTTCTCGTACCCTTAAAAGAACACGTAAAAGAGATATTTACCATGGAGAAACGAAAATCATTTTGCGCCTCTTGGAATTGTAAACTATCTTTGATCAGCAGTCACAGTCAATATTCTCTTTAATTATATTTTTACTTATTTGTGACCTTTTTTTTTTAGGTGGAACTCAATGTAATAAATGCAGCAGTTTCACTAATGATTGTCTTTACCGTCATTATAATTGTCATCGTCTCCACTTTACTAATTATCAATTTTTTTGTAGGGATACTTTTTGTCAACAAAAGGAAAATATTCAGCATGTTTAGAGCAAAGAGAGTCCATGCAGCTACCAATTACTAGGGGTAAGCAAATTAGATCGACCGGACCAGATCGGGACTGGTGGTCCGGTTCCCAGTTCTATAGAGATTTGGTCAGGTTCTCGATTCTTAAAATTGAATTCGGTGACCAGGCAATCCGGTTCTCGGTTCCTGCTTTTTAGAACCGGACCGGACCGCTCGAACTAGATCGATCCTTTTTTAATTTAGTTCGTGAATCTCTTTCGGCTCCTTGGACCTCTTGTTTTTTGCTATTGGGAAGTCATTATGTGTGAAGTTCTATAACGTTATTGATTTCAATAATTAAAGAGTAATTTGGGCTACATTTTTTTGATCCGATCCGGTCCGATTCGGTTTGGTTCGATCCAGTCTATTTGTCGATCCGATCCGATCCGGTCCGGTTCCTGGATGGTCGGTTCGGTTCTCGATTCTTGAGAGGAATCAGACCAGATCGAGAACCAATCACTCTTTATAATTACCATAGTAGTACTGTAGTAGTGCGGCTAGTGCCTCCCTGCTGATGTAATGCTTACCTCTTAACCCCACGATATTAACGTATCTTTTCTCTTGCGGCGATATTTTCACGCGAGACAGTTGTCGAGATATCGATCCACAATAGCAGTACGTTCAAATAGAGGAGCACAAAAACATAAATAAAAAAGAAATTGGAAAATAAGGAATTAAAAAAAGAAGAAGAGGGAGAAGGAGGACAAGGATACAGCACCAACGGGCAAGGCAACAAAATCCAGCAAGAACCGAGTGCCGATTCCATTCAATCCAAGAGAAAAGCGAGACCCTCTTTAGATTCATCTTCTTCTTCCTCCTTGCCACTTCTTGTTGTTGTTCTTCTTCTTCTCTGTGACATCACGGGGCATAAGATAAGACCTTCTGAAGACCACAGAAGTTTCTTTTGACTGCCTCAGAGGGAAGGGGAAGAGCAGAAAGGGGGAAAAAAAGAAGAAGAGAGCCCACTTTCTACTCTGCATATTCGACTCGAGGAGGAAGGGGGAGGAGGAGGTACGAAAGCATGGGGATTCCTTGCGACGACGTGGTGATCATTAGGCAGTCCGAGCAGGAAGGAGAGCCGAGCATGATCACCATTAATTGCCCTGACAAAACTGGGTTGGGCTGCGATTTGTGTCGCATCATTCTCTTCTTTGGCTTGAGCATCGTCCGAGGAGGTAACTTGGAACTTCTATATGGGTCGGTTTCGTTTTGAACTCTATCGTTTTGATCCTTCTTGTTCTTGGGTCGATTGATGAAATTTTACTGAAGAGCAAGGTGGATATAAGTGCGCCAGAAACTTTATTTGTTTTCACACGGAAGGCAAACGAGAGGTGCGGCTTACTAATTTAACTTTTTCCGAGCCGTACCAGACAAATGGATGAGTTGTGGTTGAGCATATGTTTACGATTTGTTTTGAGGCAGATGTTAAGGTTATGTTTTGCAGAAGTAAACAGTATTTATGTGGACTTTTCGCCGCAATGAATCTTGTTTTGTGAATGTTTGAATTGAAATAATGGTTTTTGATTCTCGACTCTGGGTCATTGTGTTCCATTCAATGGGAAATTGTTGCCAGATTTAGTTGCAAACATGTTAACTTATCCTTTTATGTTCTTGTCATAATTGTTTGTGATGCTCATATTTGATTATTTGATGTTTCGATGAAGATGTGTCGACGGATGGAAAATGGTGCTATATACTGTTTTGGGTCATTGGCAAAAGGAGCACGAGGTGGAGTTTACTGAAAAAGAGACTAGTTGGGGCATGCCCCTCTTGTTCTTCAGCTTCCAGCATTTGGTTTTACCATCCTGAGCTGCAGCCATCGAAGCCTCCTGAAGTCTTTCTCTTGAAGTTAGGTTGTTGTGATCGAAGAGGACTTCTGTATGGTAATTTTCTTCACCAAACGAACCTGGTTTCTTCATTACTTTTGGCATCAAATCATATTGTATCGACCGGTTTAGGTTTGAGGAGTATTAACATAATATTTGTGGATTAGATAGTTTAGGATTTATATGTTCATACTTCCTCTGTTTCATGAAGTTGAATTATTATAACAGGTTTAGATGATAATATCATGATACATTTGACTTACTACGACTCTGCTTTATTGCTATGGCCTTTTGACTTGCATCTTCCAAATATTTCTTCTATCACGATCACTGCACAAGAATCCTCTTCATGGCCATCCCCATCGTGTCAGTAACAGTATTAGGCTACAATATGTTAAATCACTTTTTGAGTTAATTGGGTGACCTCAGATACAGTGTGAAACAAACTTTGGGCTTGAGGAACAGTATTGTTGATCATTTCAAATAAATTGGGTGACATCAGGCACAGTGCTACACAAACTTTAGGCTTTGAAAGGAACTTTCAGTTTGTGTGTTGGAAAGAAACAAATCACTAATATAACTCTTCTCCTTGTTTTTTGGCTCATTTGGAGAGAGAGGAACAAAAGGGCATTTCAAGGAGTTGAATCCTCTTGGGATTCTTTTAGGAGTAATTGGTTGTACACTCTTCGCTTTTGGTATTGCAGGAAAGTTCAATTTGATATATCTATTTCATTGGAAATTTGTAAGTCTTTGTGCATGATTTTGTATATGTGTGGCTTCTACCTGAAATTGTTGTGTATGGGGGGTTAACTCTTGGTGGGAGGGGGAGCACCGGAATGCTTATCTTATAAAGTGTAGGAAAAGATATCTTTGAAATTAAATTTGAGGATGCCCCTTATTGTTTGGCAGATGTGACGGCGGTGCTTTGTGAGCTTGAGCTTATAATCAAGAGAGTTAAGGTGTCCACAACACCTGATGGGAAAGTGATGGACCTCTTTTTCATCACTGACACCAGGTATGATATTTCCTTCTGCTCAAGCTCAACCTGCAAATCCATTTTGAGGCACATTTTGTTGTGCTATTATGTCAATGTTCCATAGATTCATCCTAGTCCATAATCTGCTCTATAATTTCACAGGCTGATCTTCTCATACACAAGATTGATATGTGTTCCATGAAACATTGCGCATGATACAATGAATCCTGGCATTACCATCAGACAAGAACTGCTTTGAATCCTTGACTTGGCAGTTTATCTACCGCCTTCACTTTGTGCTTAAAGTGCATCGCTCATCCATCTATACTAATAGGGTGGATAGACCTTTGGCTATTTAAGGAAGAAGACATACTTATCTTCTTTAAGATAGGTGGTACTGGAGCTTTAGGAAGATAGCGGTTGGTGTTCATAAATAACCTTGAGGGGAATAAACAACCCCTCTGAGACTTGAAAATGTTATTTCTCATATTGACATGACTATTCTTTTTTCTCCTGCCTAAATTGTTAAGTTTTCTCATGCCAGAGAACTTTTGCACACAAAGAAGAGGCAGGATGACGTTAGCGATTCTTTGAAAACAGTGATAGGGAAGGCCATGATCAGTTGCGACATAGAAATGGTTGTTCCTGAAATAACAGAGTGTTCACAGGCCGCTTCATTTCTTCCATCTGCAATCACGGAAGATATTTTCCATAAGGAAATCCCTACTAATCAGCCAAATGGTTCGTTGACCTCCAAGAGTGTTTCCATCAAGATGGACAACCTGCTAAGCCCTGCTCACACGCTTGTCCAAATAAGTTGCCAAGATCACAAAGGCCTTCTCTATGACATAATGAGAACACTGAAGGACTATAATATTCAGGTAGGAAGTTTTGAAACTATTTGATTACTTGACATTCCAATCACCACGAGTATGCATTTAGCGCTTTGTGTCTTCTGGTTCTTGTTTCCTCATTTTGGTGGTTTTTTTTTTCCAAGCAAGCATATCTTTATATGATCTGATGATCCACCCACTTATCCAGGTTCTATGTTAAATGTACTTTCAGCTCAAAGTTCTCTCAGTGGTCTTCTTTATATATGCTTGTGTAGCATCAAATATCTTTCATGACAGAATGAGGGAAAAATGAACTACAGAAGAGAAAAATGCATGAAAGAATAAAAAAAAAAAGAATGATAGTGATTGTTTGAGATTTGGTTTTATTGTTTTCTTTCTTTGGTAGAGGTTCAGATTCTTATGCACGCTTTGAAACTGGGAATTTTGACCTATTTCATTGTAACATCAGGATTTTATAAAATACAGTTTCACCTAATTTGTCCTTATTAACAAATATTGTTGAATGGCGGTGTTATTAGATTTCTTATGGACGCTTCTTCACAAAGCAAAGAAGGAACTGCGAAATCGATCTCTTCATAATGCAAGCGGATGGGAAGAAGATAGTCACCCCAAGCAAGCAGCAAGCATTGTCCTCTCGTCTGGAGATGGAACTCCTTCGGCCTCTCAGAGTAGCCATTGTAAGTCGTGGTCCTGACCTGGAGTTGCTAGTTGTGAATCCCGTGGAGTTATCTGGAAAAGGCCGGCCCCTCGTCTTTCATGACATAACCCTCGCTCTCAAGATGCTCAATGTCGGCATATTTTCGGTACATTCCCTGCTTGCTCATGCTGGATCTTTTGTGATAGTTTGCGCCTGTTGTGTGAATTGGGTTCTCAGCATTGGAGTATCAGCTGCATTTTCCCACTTTCTTTCTGGTCTGCACTGTCCATGCACAAATTGGTGACACTATGACTAAGTCGATGAGTGCTGCTTTTGGATGGTGAGGCCTATGCTTCTCATGTTGCATCCAAAACTTTGTTTCTCGCTGCTTCTGCAAAGTTAATCTGATCATCATCTTCATACAAAGCCTGACTTCTGTCTATCATTCGATGGGAGTTCATAACTTGCACGTCATTTTTGTTCTCTAACTTCTCTTATCCCAGGCTGAGATTGGGAGGCACCTGATCGGAGATCGGGAATGGGAAGTCTACAGAGTCCTTCTTGATGAAGGCGAAGGCTCATCTATTGCGAGGGAGAAAATTGAGGAGGAAGTGTGGAAGATGTTGATGGGCTGGGACTGAAAACGAGATGTAAGAACATTGACTGCCAATACTTTGCTGATGTGAATTATGCGATAACTGAGCTATCCAACTTCTTCACTCACAGCTTCCTGAAGACTAACTTTGCTTCTGCGGATGGAGATGTTTATAGCAAATGGGATGGGGCATGAATTCAAGCTCTCAGCTGTTAGAATACACACTGGAGAAGCTCAGTGAAGCGCTGATGGTCATGTTGTAGAAGTGCGTATGCTTCACGAGGATGGGCTGCTATGGCGTACTCTTGGAATGCAGATTATTTTTTTGCAGTCCTGTTTCAGAGTTGTAAATAGCATCTAGTTGTGTATAGAGTTCAGCTTGTTTATATTGTGAATATACATGTGTGTAACCTTAATCGAGGTTAGTCATTGCAGAAAGGATAAAGTCTACAAGCTTTTGTTTCATGGTACTCTCCATAAGAATAAAGCCTTATGCAGAGTATTCATGGCGGTATCTCAGTTACATTATCACGTACAACACATCTCCGTCGAGTGTCCTTACGCTCACTCGAAGTCTAGTATTGGCGCGAACGCTGCTATTTGGATTCGGTCGTTGTTTGGGAGGCAAACACGACATGATAGAACAATGAAAAAGGTTGGAAACCAGGATTGATGCTTTCCAATGCAGTTGGCAGGGTGAGCATGATTTTAGGGTAGAATTTGAAACTTGGAGAATCGAACCGGTGGGAATCGGTCGATTTCAAGTTTTGGGTATGAACGGTAGGATTTCTGGTTGTAAAACTTAGGTAACCTGTTTTAATAGGTAGATTTTAGGTAGGTGAAACTTAGAGTAAGTTTTTATGTTTTTCTTGATACATGTCTTTGCATCATTGTGTGGTATTCCACAATGTCTAATGATGAATGTGTAATCCATAACAACTTTATCATAAAGACTTTGAGAACAAAAACACATATAGTAAAAAAGTATTCTCAAAGTGTTTTGAGAACACTTTTAACAAATAGAAACACTTTTGGAGCAAAATAATAAATAAAAAAACTTGCTTATGTGATCTCAGAAAACTTTTTAGAAACACATTTGAAACATTTTTTAGAAACAATTGGGAACACTTTCTTGAAAGTAATTAAAAATAAAAATAATTAAATAATAAAAAATAATTTTTTCAAAAAATAAAAATAAAAAATTGAAATAATAAAAATTTAAAAAATTTAAATAAAAATATTTTTTGGAAAAATAAAATAAAAATAAAAAAATAATAATTAAAGAAAGAAATAAAAAAAATAAAATCAAAAAAATAAAATTTAATTGAGAAATCCAATCATTTACAAAGAGTAAAATTATGAATATAATTTTTTTTGCAATTACCAAACGCGTTTCTATTCCTTTTTTGTTCCGAGAACAGAAACTTTATATAGTTACTAAATGCGTTTCTGTTCCCAGAAATCGTTGTCTAGAATAGAAACAGAAAAAAATATTTATGTTTCAAAAGTTATTTCGAGAATAGAAACGTTACCATACGCAGCCTAAATCGTAGCAATAGGTGGTAATCATTAAATATGATGATTTATTATAATCTTTCAACTAAAAATACATGTGGAACCTAGAACCTGTGACAGGGTAGGTTGTGGGTTCCAAGTTATGCATAGTAGGTTTCAGGTTTCAAAAATGAGAAACCTGTTTCGACGGGTAAATTTTTGGTAAAACCTGTATAGAATTTAAAACCGCTTACCCCTTACAGTTGGTCCTCTGTTCTTGTCTGGATTTCCATTGAGAAAAGCTTGGCCAAGGTGGTCTTATAACTGGGGTTAAAGAGAAGTTGATGGGAGAGTAAACCGGTCCCCCTCATCTACTCCCAAGATTCTAATTTTTGCAACCTTTATTTTTCTTTGTAATTTTTTTTAGGCTTCAAGACTAAAATGCGTTATCCTAAGCACATGGTAAAAATTAGAAAATGTGAAGTGTGGAAGATTAGGAAGTTGGAGACTATCTACATTTTTACCACAAGCTATGTAAAGTTGCAAATAGAACCAGTAAAGACCAATGAAAGACTCTGGAAAAAAAGAAATAAAAAAGATAAAAGGAAGCAAATTTCCCGATGAATCGAATACATATATATGAAATGCATGGGTGGTGAACTCGTGATTAGTAAAAGGGTGATGCGGGTCGAAACTTTTTTTGGTTGTTGAGTGATTTTTTAAGATTTTTTGAAAAATTACTAAAAAAAGTCATAAACCTATTGCAATTGTATCAATACCATCCAAACATTTTTTTTTTATCAATTCAGTCCTAAATCTTTTGTATTTGTACCAATTTAGTCCATCCGATATTGACGTGGCGCATCGGTGTTGATGTGGATTTTTTAAAATAACATTTTTACCACAAGCTATGTAAAGTTGCAAATAGAACCAGTAAAGACCAATGAAAGATTCTGGAAAAAAAGAAATAAAAAAGATAAAAGGAAGCAAATTTCCCGATGAAATCGAATACATATATATATATATATATATATATATGAAATGCATGGGTGTGAACTGGTGATTAGTAAAAGGGTGAGGAGGGTCGAAATTTTTTTTGGCTGGTGAGTGATTTTTTAAGATTTTTTTTTGAAAAATTACCAAAAAAGTCATAAAAATTGTGTCAATACTGTCTCAAACATTTTCTTTTATCAATTCAGTCCTAAAACCTTTTGTATTTGTACCAATTTAGTCCATCTGGTATTGACGTGGTGCTGCGGTGTTGATGCTGATTTTTTAAAATAATATTTTAATATTTTCCCAAGTTTTAATTATTTTTAATTATTTTAATATTTGTTTAGTTTTGTTAGGGATGGTAGGAGGCCTTGCGGCACTTGGCTGGCCGCCTCTTGCATGCCCTAACAAAAAAAAAAACGACGTAGGAAATAATATTTAAAAAATAAATAATAAAAAATTCAAAAAATAGTAAAATAATATTAGAATTGTTCATGTTAGCATTGGCTGTGCCATTTCAGCAATTTCTGGTCAAATTTGGCCGGATGGATTGAATTGACATAAATTTAAAAAGTTTAGTACTAATTGGTACAATCGCAATAAGTTTGGGACTTTTTTTGGTAACTTTTCCATTTTATTTGTATTTTTTTAATATCGAAACCCCTTGAACAACTCTTGCTATTATGTTTCTTTGTCATTGTCGAAACTAAAATCAAAAGTTTGGTGCTAACAAGACTTTTGCACCCGAACGATCAAACACCTCAACATAATTTGTCTGTCAAATGAATTTCAGAATGATTATTGCGCGGCACTCCCAAACCTTATTGAATAAGTATGTGTCGCAAATACAACAACAACGTAAATGTGACAATGATGTCCTCTTTCTCAGCTGGCGACTATCAAAGTTTTTTCTAAACACCATATTAACTTGGGAAAGTCCAAATAAAGATATAAACTGCTTTCATTTTCTTAAAGAAGGGCTTGAAAAGGACCTTATTCTGAATAAGAGCTTGAAGTGGCCTCGTTATTCCAAATAAGGGCCTTACCAAGGTTATTTTCGTCATTTATGTTTTCTATTTTTTTTTTATATTTTTTCCCCTTCAAGAAAGGGAGCGGCCATCGGCGAGGGAAAGAAAATCAGAAAATCTAAATGACGAAAATACCCTTGATCATGCTTTTTTTTTTAAAAAAAAATGGGGTTACATCGTGCATTTATTTGGAATAAGATCCACTTAATGCTCTTATTTGAGAAAATGATTGCACTTTATACCCTATTTGAAATTTTTCCTAATAATTTGCATGTGTATTATGTTCTAGAATAAAACAACCCAATTACATCTTAAGAATTTGGTCAAGCAAATTGCTGATGAAATGGAATAACGTATTAAATTACACTTTAGAAACATTTGCACATAGATACGTAGGTCTAGAAAGATAAGTTTTTCATAGTGCGATCGATTCTATTCGCTACATAATCACGACAGTTGACACTTTTCTCTTATTTTCAACATAACATCGAAAAAAGCATATCGTGTGTGTATTTCCGATGTAGATTGAACAGGAAACCAAGTGATTGACCCTTTGTAAATCACCTTATAATTTAAGACAAATAAAACAGGAGCTCGTGACCGTTGAGACTTGAAGACTCTCTTAACTTGCACATTTATCTAAGACAGTGCAATGCACAAAAAGAGTATATAAAAAGGAAAAAAAATAGAGACATAAGGTTTTTTTCGGTTCATCTTTAAACTAAGACTATATCTAAGAAATGATTCTATTATAATTAACATGACGCATCTCTATTTCATATCACTCGATTACAAACCCAAAAAGAGTATATAAAGTAATAAAAGACGGGCTCAAACTATAAAAATCCTTTGCTGTCTAGTGAGCGTTGTGTAATATCCTAGGGCGACACCTACTGCTGTACTCAATTACAAGTGAAAAAGAGTATATAAAGTAATAAATTATGGGCTCAAATTATAAAATCCTCCGACATCTAGGGAGCGTTGTATAATGTCTTAGGGCACCACCTACTCGCGTGCTCTTTTCTTTAATTTGATAATATGCGCGCGCGTGTGTATTGGCACATGCGGAAGATGAAATAAACAAACATCAGGACATCATACAAGTGCATTCAAGGATAGACACGATGTCTAAAGAGTATGGCCTCATAGGTTCACTACTTATTTCAAGAAATTAGTAAGATTATTCAACAAATTGTGAAAATGCTTATGGAAAAATTAGGAGAGAGAAAGCGAGGGGCTTTTATAGCATACTAAGTCGGTTAGTAGAGCTTTCGCGCTCAAACTGCGAACAAATTTTTGGCGTGAACAATTCCTTTGGTGTCCAAAATGACTATTGACGATTTTCAATTCCACTTTTAAATTTCTATCGCGCTCACGGACAAACTAAAGTCCAATAATTCTCCGCTCCATAATTCCAATTCAGAATCACAATCTTTGATCACCTAAGCCCGTCATTGATTGTCCCGTTTGTAAATCTTAATCTCATGAAATTTAGGTCGTCACACACTGTCCCCCTTAAACCTTGCCCACAATCAAACATTGGGCCTACGAAATAGATTGTTCATTCATCTAAATTTTTGCCCTTTCCGTTTGGCAATCAAACATTATTTGATGTAAATCAAATTCCAAGCAAGAAAAGGTTGGTTAAAACAATTGCTCGCAATATTATTCTCTTCGTGGGGAAGATACGTGCATGTCAATGGTCTATATAAATCATAAATGTCGCTTTCACTTTTCTTCCTTCTTCTTCTTCTTCTTTATTCCATTTCTAATTCTTATTGAGTTCCAATTGCTAACGGTGTTTGAATCGCCAAATGCGGGTCAAGCAGGTCGTGAATCGAATTTTAAGTACAGAAGCAAAATGCTAAATCGTTTGGGAAAAAGATCAAATGGCATAAGGAACGAGGAAGCGTCTCTGCGGAGTGATTCCTGATTTGGGCCGCCGCACTTGTTAAATTCCAATGACGAAGCTTCGCGTTCTCTCTACGTCATCACCATGACAACAATATACAGACGATGGGTGACGTAGATTCCATTTTGGGTTTGCCCAAAGAAAAGTGTCAAAAACGTGTTAATTCGACTCGAAAATTACCGGTCTTGTTCTTAATACTGGATTTAATTAGGAGTGACCGGTTTCATTTAGGATGTGGGTTCCCGACCTAGAATCGGAAACTGGCTGTGTGACCCTCAGTTCCTGAAGGTTGGAACCGATAATCGAACTGCTTGGTTTTCGAATCGCCGGTTCCCAAATCAGTTGTGTTAGTTCGATTCTCGTTTTTATCAGGGAGTCAATCCATTCTCTGTTTAAACTAAAAAAAAAAAAACAAGATTCCTATGAAAACACATTTTTGTCAAGTTGTTAGGTTAGTTCACCATGATTCGATTTTTGATGGTGCAAACATAATTGCCTCCTTTCGACCCCCCTCCCTAAAAAAAAAGGAAAAAAAACATAAATTGTCTCCACAAAGAGGTTCCAAAATCAGTTTAGAACTGGTTCAGCTTGGGAAACCGACTGATTGAATTGTGGTTCTCCGTAGAATCAATAGTTCTAGCCTTGGAGCTAGGAGTCGAGCCTCTTTACATTGTGATTCTATGTTCACGGAACCCCGAGTTCTAGGTTTGTGTGAAACCAGGAGCCAAACTGATTTTCCTAAACTGGCCTGGAATCCATTGTTCAAGTCCGGTTCTGCTGAGCTCCCGGATGGAACTGGACACAGTGCTCATCCTTAGGTTAAATCTTCATTTAAAACAGAAGAGGTCCTACGTAATTTGGTAAGTAAAAACATAAAAAACAAAGTGGCCTGTCTTGCTACAGTTTAACTCATTTTTGGTTGGAGGAACTTCCTCCAACATCCTAACTCAGGTTGGTGCGTCACCGGTCAAAAACATCATCTATGTGCAAACCTTATTAAAAACAGAGATGATCGACCTTCACGAGAAAATTAAGAAAAATTACCAAAAAAATTCTAAACCTATTACAATTGTGCCGATGCAATCATAAATTTTTTTTCCCAATTGAGTCCTCAATCTTTTGCATTTGTGTCAGTTCAGTCCATCCGGCTAAATTTGACCGGCCGCGACAAATTTCAATAAGTTTTTATATATTTATTTTAAATATTTTACTTATTTGTTTATTTTTCTTATTTTCTTTTCTTTATTTTCCCTCCCCCCCTTTCCTTCTTCCTCCAGAGGTGAGGGTTGGCCGAGCCTCGCCATCATTAGAATACAATGCAAAAGGTTTAAGATTCAATAGGAAAAAAAAAATTAGGATAGGATTGATATAATTGCGATAGATTTATGACTTTTTTGGTAATTTTTCATATCTTCATATTTGTAATTCATCAATAAGGAGACAAGGTAACTATAAAAGGGGAAAATTACGGGCCATCTCGAACTTAGGCCGATGAAAACAAATAACTGGCAATTGGTATCATACATCTCGACAAAACTACCATATCTCCCTCAAACTTTCTTTATTCCTTCTCCTATTCATTCCAGGTCCAATGTCGCTCGTGTTTTGCATGTGTGGATTCGATTCGATTCGATTCCCATAGGGGGAGACCATTCTCTAGTGCACATGAAGTGCTTTGTATGGTGCGTGAATTCCACTCTATCTCTCTCTCTCTATGTACAAAAAGGTAGAAAGATACAAGCGACGTTCCAGAATGCCGGAACACAAGATCGGCAAAAAGGCATCAAGCCCTTTTAATAACGTGCCCAAAAGGAACATCCGACGGAAGGAATCAATCCTTTCCATTCATCCATGCGGCCAAATTTAGGGTTAGTTAGGCAACTTAACATATATTACGCATTATTTCTCGAGTGGACTGATTCAGCCCCATCAAACCTTTTCCCCGCAAATGTATCTTTTAAAATTGCCTAGCCTTTTTCGGAACTCCACGTGGTCTTATGTTACGTATTATGTGATATCCTCGTACCATTTATGGAAAAAGAAATGGAAAACCACCAAGAAGACATTGAGAAAATTATGATTAAAGATGCGAGATTGTTCTACATGCAAGGACAAACGGTAAAACCACGCGAACCTGTGTGCTTGACCTAACCACGGAGCAATCGAAAGAAAGAGATAGAGGAATAGCAAATATAGACCATGTGTAAGTACTTAGTAGTATTCATAAAGCTGTATTGTAATGTTTCAATGGGGAAAAAAAAAAAAACTAAACGAGTCTTGGAATAGAATATAAGAGAAAACAGAAAAATTGTCTAAAAAGTCTTAAATTATTGCACTTTTGCCGATTCAGTCATAAACTTTTTAATTTTTTCAATTCAGTCCTAAAGGCCAATTTCGATTGTAAATCGTAAATGTGAGCGTCAACAGTCTTACCTGACATGGTCGGCACCGACGTGCATAATTTTCAATAATACTAAATATTTTTTTTTGATATTTGAATTATTTTTTCTTTTTTCCCTTTTTGTCCTTTCTATTGTCAAGGTCGCAAGGGTCACTTGGCCCTTGCTCGCATTCTACGAGGATGGACTCGACAGTCTGGGCGAGGCCAAACGAGGGGTAGAAAGGAGAAAAAAGGAAAAATTAAATAAAAATTACAAAAAATTAAAATATGATTGAAAATTGTAAAACGTTAGCATCGACCGTGCCACGTAGGACGGCCTGTGTCCACTTAAGCGATTTCCAGTTCAAATTGACCTAAATGATTCAATTAGCTAAAGATGGAAAGATTTAAGACTCAATTGGCAAAAATTAAAACGTTTACGGATTGAATTGGCAAAATTGCGATAGATTTAGGATGTTTTGGACGATTTTTCTAGGAGAAAACACATTGCTCCCGATTTTTGTTGTTTTGAACTATTTAAGAAGAAAATTGATGGAACCTTATAGGACATTACTACACTGTTAAATAGATCTTAGACTGAGTATTTAGCACGAAACAAAAAATAAGCGGCCAAAATAAAGGTAGGAATAATGGATGAATCTACTATATTTGGGAAAAAGTAAATAAAACCCCGTTTTTGGCATTACCCATACAAGCAATTACTCGGTTCTTAATCATAAGAATCCGTTTTAGTATCTACCTAAAAGAACACTAACGAGTAACGAGCACACGAAATGGAAATAAGCAAAGATCCTAATCATCGCCATTAGGATTAGGATGGCCTCTTATGGTGCAAAATTAAAAGGGTCTTCCACATATGGACTTCTGCTTACACTAAGCAAAGAAATTCCAAAGGCCTAACATTATGAGCAAATAAGGACGAGCTGGATATTGTTTTCCAATCCCGGCGATTTCGCGGATTTTTTTTTTATCTTATCTGATCCTCGACTCTGCTCGTTCAACTTGATGTAAAACTGATTCCGATTCCGAGTAATCACACGGGCTCTAACGAAAAATTTCGAACAGTTTTGAGGTTGAAATTGATGGTGGATTTGCTTTATTCATGCAAGATCGATCGAGAAAGCAGCCATGACATGCTTTAGGTATCGTCGTTGTCTGGGATTATATCCATCGCTCACGTACGTTGAACCGGTGGGGGCTTGTCGTTTTCCCGCGATTCGGGCACGACCGGTCGTTCCATTCGCCGCTCCATCAGTATTCACGACCAAATACACTTTCCTTTCTTCTTTTGGGTATACGGCAAACCAAAAACTTGTCCGCGTTCCATTCGCCAAACGACACCGTCCCACTCCCAAGACGCACAAATCCCAGTCAACCCACGAGTCAACACGAAACCCCAACCCCCACGCACCAAGCACATATATATCCGCTCAGTTCAATCATTTCCATCCACACACAACACAAACACAAACCCCAACGAGTAAGCTCGATACAACATCTATTGCAACTTCGCTTACCAAAATGGTGATGGCCGACGCCACCGGCGGGTATGGCTGGAGGGAGACGCGGTCCCTGGCCGCGCACGTCCTCCTTGGGCGGTGGTTCATGCCTTTGCCGCCTTCCTCATCATGTCGGCGGCCGGCGCCACCTACATCTTCAGCCTCTACTCCGGCGACATCAAGACCAACCTCGGCTACGATCAGACCAGCCTCAACCTCATCGGCTTCTTCAAGGACCTTGGCGCCAATGTCGGCATACTCTCGGGCCTCATCAACGAGGTCACTCCGCCCTGGGTCGTCCTCTCCATTGGTGCCGCCATGAACTTCTTCGGCTACTTCATGATCTGGCTCGCCGTCACTGGCCGCTCCGCCCGGCCCCGCCTCTGGCTCATGTGCCTCTACATCTGTGTTGGCGCCAACTCCCAGTCCTTCGCCAACACTGGCGGCCTCGTCACCGCCGTCAAGAACTTCCGGAGAGTCGTGGCGCCATCCTCGGCCTCCTCAAGGGCTTCGTCGGCCTGAGCGGCGCCATCCTGACCCAGCTCTACCACGCTTCTACGGCGACGACTCCGAGTCCCTCATCCTTCTCATCGCCGGCTCCCTGCAGCAATCTCCGTCGTCTTCCTGCGCACCATCCGCATCCTTCCGGTGGTCCGGCAGAAGAACGAGCTCAAGGTCTTCTACAACGTCCTGTATGTCTCGCTCGGCTCGCCGGGTTCCTCATGGCCGTCATAATACTGCAGAACCAGCTCCGGTTCTCGAGGATTGAATACGCTGGGAGCGCTGCGGTCGTGCTCATCCTACTCTTTCTGCCGATTTTCATCGTCGTCAAAGAAGAGGCTGTTCTCTGGAAGAGAGAGATCGAGACTGTCAGGAACAATGACCTCTTCCCATCAGCTCAAAGTAGTTGCCGAAACTCCTCCACCACCGCCGCCGCCGCAGGCCTCCGAACTTGTGCCACCACTGCCTCCACCGCAGCATACGGGGGGCATGCGGCTGCGGCAATATCCTCCGGCCTCCGGACAGGGGTGAGGACTACACAATCCTGCAGGCCCTCTTCAGCATCGACATGCTGATACTATTCACGCCACCACGTTCGGCGTTGGCGGGACGCTGACGGCGATTGACAACCTGGCCCAGATCGGGAGCTCGCTTGGTTACCCGTCCCGGAGCACCTCCACGTTCGTGTCCCTTGTTAGCATTTGGAACTACCTCGGTCGGGTTGTGTCCGGGTTCGTCTCCGAGGCCCTCCTTACAAGTACAAGTGCCCCCGCCCTCTCTCCTGACCCTTGTCCTCCTCCTGTCCTGCGTGGCCACCTCCTAATCGCCTTCGGGCGTCCCCAATGGGCTGTACGCCGCGTCGTCGTCATCGGGTTCTGCTTTGGCGCGCTGTGGCCGCTGGTGTTCGCCATTCATATCCGAAATCTTCGGGCTCAAGTACTACTCCACGCTGTACAACTTCGGAGCGGCCGCGAGCCCCGTCGGAAGCTACGTCTCAACGTGAAGGTGGCAGGCGGCTCTACGACCGGGAGGCAGCAAGGCAGATGGCGCCTCGGGTTGGCGAGGAAAAGACGTCAGGGGCTTCAAGTGTAAGGCGTGGAGTGCTACAAGACAGCGTTCTGGTGATCACGGGGGCGACGCTCTTCGGGTGCTTGGTGTCGCTCATTCTGGTGCTAAGGACGAGGAAGTTCTACAGGGGCGACATTTACAGGAAGTTCCGAGAGGCTGCGATCGATTTGACGGCAAGGAAGATGGTCGGAGAGCGGCAGGGGCGGAAGCGGAAGCGGAGGCGGCTGTGGCGGTTATGGACGGAGACGATCGTAAGGCCCCCGCTGGTGTGGGGAAGTGAACCGCTGCGCCCGTGGGGGTGTGTGAGGCAGGGGAGGGGGGCGTGAACACTTGCTTATGGAAACATAGGACGACAGAGAGCTCGTTTCAT
This sequence comes from Psidium friedrichsthalianum, assembly GCA_019149425.1. NCBI lineage: Eukaryota > Viridiplantae > Streptophyta > Magnoliopsida > Myrtales > Myrtaceae > Psidium > Psidium friedrichsthalianum. The sequence goes on from JAGVVM010003483.1 coordinate 29,727, forward strand.
TGTAAAATTTTAGCTCAGAAATGAGAAATGATAGTTGCAGAAAAAAAATGTGGCTTTCGTTTGTTGTTTGTTTGTTTTCTTTTTTTGGAGGAGGGGTTGTTACTGTTCTCATCATTTTTAAAGTTCCTGCTCTTGAATGGTAAACAGAAAAGAAAAAGTGTCCTGGCTCTTGGGATTTGTTTCATACAAGAACATTGACTTTTTTTTTTTTTCAGCTCTTCATATTCTTATTTAAAATAAAATTTATTTTAAATTTTTATTTGAAAATATAAAGAGTTAATACCCTTATTTAAAATTTTTCCTATTATTTCCCCCAAGCGGGCAAGGACAACCCTCACTGGCGTCGGCTTGGGGTAGCCCGACGTCAGCTTAGGCAAGGGCGGAGGTTGGCAATTGCCTACGGAGGGGAGAGGAGAGGAGAAAACATAAAAAGAAAAGAGAAAAGGAAAGGATAAAAGGAAAAAAAATATTCATAAAAGTAAAAAAAGGACAAATATGTCCTACGACTAGCCTTTCTTTTAAATAATTAGAGCACTTCAAATAGTATTGAAAATGGATTATCTAACAAAATAATAAATAATAATTCTTTAAATTATTATGAGATCCATTTTTCTGAATTTATTTCTCATAATATATTATTATTCTTATAGTTACTTAAAAACTATAGCTCAATAATATTAAACTTTATATATTTAGTATGTATAATTTGAACCTACGTATATAATTCTCAGTTGTATTTCATTTAGAATAAATCACTATTGATCTTATTTTTGGTAATTGAATTCGGATAAGCCAAGCTTGAATACATCAAAGTGAGTACCATTCGAGCTCCGATCTATGAAGCATCAAGAATTCATTACGTAGAGCCGGTGGTCGAATTTGAGTCATGTCGACCGCGCTCCTAAAACCCGTTTGAGCGATAACATAGCTTAGGAGACCGGGTATAAAAATTCCGAAAGAAATTTCACAAACCATGACATACATCCAGATAAGGACTGGACCGAGTGCCAAGCGATCAGGAGAGGCCGACGGCCTTCGGCCACCTTCTTAGTCCGTCGTTCTTTCGACTAAGACGGTGACTCGAGATATGAACACGCATATCACCCACACAATTCTTCTAACCTTAAATTTTTAAACATATTCTGTATTGATGGTCCACCACACGATAGGACAATCCGATGTGTGATCACTCATGTCTTAGCCGCAGCACAAGTGGCGGCCTGCTTTGTAGGGATGTGACGATGTCATGCGGAGGCTGAGGGTTCGCCATCACGACCCGCCTTCGCCACCAGTTGACGTGAACGACCGGGTGCCATAGTTCCGAGGATTTTGCGGGTTTCGATGCGCAAGGACAGGACCACCCTTTCCATATTTCACCACAAAAACAACAAAAGGAAAAAAAAACATATTAAAAATCTAGTTTTGGTCATTCACGCAACATATTTGATTTTTAACGGCATATTGGTTCAGGAACAAAATCTTCTAGAAGTTGGGTATTTATGGTGAATTGTTTATGATAATTTGTTTGTACTTCGTCGTGTAATTGCTACTTACGATTTTTGTCCATATAATTAAGGCATGATACCTTCTGCTCATAATTTGTATACTTCAAAAACATTTCAGGAAGTATAAAAAGATGTTTCTCTCTTTGACACAACAATAAAACACACCCGAATTCGAATTATTGAGCAAGTACTTCGAAGGCCCGACAGCTCCGAAGGAAAATCGATTTCTATGAGCATTAGGGTATGTTTCTATGCTGAAGATTCCTTTGTTTAGTTGATGTATTACACCAAACATGACGTTAGGCCCGTCAAAATGAGTGTTCAAGCAGGTCCAAGATCCATGCATTGAATTTCTGGTTAGACCCTCGTCGTCCTGAAACTACGACCACAGGTTCCAGGTTCCACGCTTACCGTTCGTGCTCGGTGCAACTCCTCTTTTCGAAAGCCTTTTTGCACACTTACACTCGAGAGCACTCCAAAAGGAGAAGACCCTAATGGACATCGTTTTCCTACTATGGATGTTTCAGCTTCATGGGGACTCCCACCGCGGAGATGAGCAAATGACATGTTTTGCGCAAAGGCGAGAACAAATGTGTTCGTGAAACCCTACAAATCTGGCATCTAAAACGTGCTCTGTCGTAGGAGTGATCAGCTCTCAGTCCGGTCCCGTCCCATCCTACAAATCGGATCGATCGTATTTTTGTTTATTACTGTTAAATTTTTCTCGTTAACAACATATCCACCGGACCATCTCTTATGGAATTACATTGCATTGTCGCTAAACTTGAAAGTCCTACTGAATACTTAAGTTTTGGTAACATAGAGGAAATAATATAGAATATATAATGGGTCCAATTCGGAAAATCCGGTTTTCCTTTAATTAGGAACGGGCCAACCGTAACCGGTTCTACTTTGATGAAATCGGGAACCAGACCAGAGCCTCCAAGAATTGGACCGAACCATCCCATTTGATATGATTCGAGCGGCTTCCGATTCAGTCTGTTGACTGTGTTCAGCCCTACTCACTACTCTGCAGCACACCTTAGCTGCAAAAAAAAAAAGAAAAGAACGCTCTCATATCCAAAATCGCCAGCGAAAACGAACTGCAGGGTTCGAACTCTTGGGGGAAAAAGGAGCATGCGCACTAAGATTATGACAAGGAAATCTGCTTTGACATGGCGAAAGGGGGGGGTAAGAGAAAGGTGCTCGTTGATGGAAATGACATGCATTTGAGGATCCATTTTGGCTTGTCTAAGAGGGCGTTGTGTTATGTGCTTTCCGTCAAGCACATTCGAATGCCTCGTCACTCAAATGGCAAGCTTCGATGTTACTTGCGATTGTTGCCAAATTAGCTGCCCAAGTCGGTTCGATGGCCAGTTTAGGATAGTCCGCCACGCAATCCTTGTCGGATAAATCATGAATCCAAACCTCCAAGAACCGCATGTCGATCTCACTTCGGATAAGTGACGTGTATGTAGTAAATGTCGTCCATGCACATCGATGATCGCTCATGTGGCGTTGCGTCATGATGCGCAAACTGCTGTGGTAAAGTATAAAAAATGCCATAAAAACTTATTACATTAATGTCAATTTGGTTATAATTTTTTTTATTTAGATCAAGTTAGTTCGGCTAAAATTACACTATAAGTGCCTAAAACTTATGTCGGTGACTTTCAAAACGATACTTAAATGTCATTTTTTTAAAAAACGTTCACCTTTAACACTAATTTCGATTTGAGTGACGTGGACTCGTTAAAAATCGATGTGCCGAGTTTTTTATTAATTTTGAGTGACATGGGGTCGCCAACATTGGCAGTAAAGTGAGGCTTTTTAAAAAATGGCATTTAGGTGATCACTTTGAAAGTTTTGGCATTGAGGTGATCATTTTTCAAAAAAATTAGCACTTAAGTGATTGTTTTTCAAAATAATTGGTATTTAAGTGATTGTTTGAAAGTTTTGACACTAAATGAGCGTCATACACAGGTTTTGGCAGTTGTAGTGCACTTAAGCCAATTTAATCCTAATTTTTTTTTACGTCAGTACCAATTTAGTCCATGCGGCTAATTTTAGATGGAAATTACTGACGTGGACGCCGAGCATCCTATGTGAACATTTTTAGTAATCTTTTAGATTTTTTTCATTTTTCTTTTCTTTTCTTTCTCTTTTATTATTATTATTTGTCTGTCTTGGCGTTTTCCTTTCATTTTGCCTAGTGAAGGTCATCTGCGACCCTCATCGGCCACTTGGCAAGGGCCATGTCAACGTTGATTATGCCATGTAGGGTGATTGAAGTCCACATTATCAATTTCTCCTCTAAATTGGCTGGACTAATTTAATTAGTACAAATATGAAAATGTTTAGGACTAATTGAAATGAAGGCGTGCACCACGCGCTTGTTAAGCAAAAGGAAAGGTGGACGTTTTTAGCTTAATTCCCTCGGACTATGGTCTCTAGTTCCTAGAACTTTTATTATTTTTTGCCTACTTTGACAAGATGATACTTGATTTCCTTCCCCATGAAGCACTTCGATCTTCTGTCCTTTTCGGAGGAATTGGTGACTTCAACTTAAATCGCAATTTCAGTCCCTACACAAGCCCAATGAGGGTAATTTGAAAGCCAATGTTTGAAATTTCTTAGGTTATTTTGATGATCACAAAACCCAATCGCAGCTCGTAGGATAGCTTGTCCGAGTTTGTACCATCACATGAGATCTGACTTATGGAGGTATCAAGCGGACAAATTCGTGTTTTAAATATTATATTAATCTGATGGTCGTTTGGAAAAAGAAAGAAAACACGCGTGGACATGCCATAACTTTGATATACTACGGGGATGAGAAGTCCAGAGGATGTATGCGCTGCGTTATTGGAGCAGACTTCGTATAAAAGTTTCATATACAAATATATGTTGTGCTTTTTCACAACTTTTTCAGGTGATGACATGATGCATGCTGACATTGTTGTGATGGATAATCTCATTTTCTTGATTTTATCCCTGGCACTTCTCGTCTTCTGATAAGTTGATTCCATAGCAATCATCTTCATTGGTACCGCCATTGTGATGCGATTTAGACTTAACTAGTGAATATTATTTGATGATCATATGTCATAACAGATCCAATTTGGAAATGAAGAACATTTCCACAGATGGAACATGGGATACAGGGTAGTCAACTGCAGTAGTTGGTGTAAGAATTAGACTCTAGGTTTGAGAATGAGTTTTGCTTATCCTTTAACTCTAGGATAGCATATGTATTTATAGAGTTTACGCCACATAGAATGGACTAATTTAAAATAATTTGAATTTTGAATTAGTCCCTTACAATATTAACTACATGAGATATCTATATTAAATTAGTCCGTTACAATATTAACTAGAGATATCTACATTAATGGACTAATTCAAGAATACTTTGAATTTTGAATTAGTCCGTTACAATGTTAACTACATGAGATATCAATATTAATGGACTAATTCAAGAGCATGTGTTGTCATCCTAACAGGCCCCGCAAGTTGAAGGTGGTCTTCCAGATGATCTTCAACTTGGATTTGAACAGATCATGGCGACGCCGTATAAGAGGCTTGGTGAGGATATCTGCTATTTGGTCACATGTGGATATGAAGCGAACCTCAAGTTTGCGCAGTGATACTAAATGGTGCACGAAATGAAAGTCTACCTCGATATGCTTTGTTCTGGCATGAAAAAGTGGATTCACCATAAGATACGTGCCCCTAGGTTGTTGCACTAAAGGATAGGGGTTTTAATTGAGAGATGCCCAATTCTTGTAATAGTGATTGTAGCCATACCACTTCTGCCGTGGCATTTGCCAATGCTCGATACTCAGATTTGGTTGAGGAATGTGCAATGGTATGCTGCTTCTTAGCTGACCAAGAAACTAGATTTTGGCCCATATAAATTGCATAACCTCCTCTTGATCATCTACAAGTAGGGCAACTTGCCCAGTTCGCATCATTATATGCATGGAGTTCTATGGTGGATTGGAAACTAATTAGCAATCCATGTGAAACAATTTCCTTTAAATAGCGTAGGATGCATTTCACTACACTCTAATGGTGTTCTGTTGGTTCTTTCAAGAACTGACAAACTTGTTTACCGCACAGGAGATATCTGGTCAAGTGAAGGTGGCATACTAAAGAGCTCCTACAGTGCTCTTATACAAACGGGCATCTTCAAGTGGCTTATCCTGATTGATTAAACTGGCATTTGTAGTCATAGGTGTGTGTACCGATTTAACATGGTCCATTTTGGTTCTGTGGAGAAGATCTGTAACATACTTCTACTGTGATAGGAGGAGCCCATATGGATGTTTGAGCACATCAATTCCCAAGAAATAATTAAGTTCACCCAAGTCCCGTATGGAGAACTCCTTGTTTAAGCATTTGATAGTGTCTTGAATAAATGCTAGGTTGGATCCTGTAATAACAATGTTGTCAACATAGATGAGCATGTAAGGAGAGAAATTGAGCCGATGAAGTACAAAGAGGGAAGTATCAATTTTTGATCCAATAAATCCCAATGATTCTAAAAGATGCTCAATCGATGAAACAAGCCGACGATACTTGTTTCAATTCGTATAAGGATTTTTGTAGCTTGCATATATGGTTTGGCTTTTCTTGTCAATGAAGCCTTGAGGTTGGGCCATGTAGACTTCTTTAGTCAAGTTACCATTTAAAAATGCATTGCTAACATCCAATTGTTGGAGTTTCCAGTTCTTGTTACAACCAATGAAATGATTGTACGGATGGTGGTTGCTTTAACAACGAGATTAAACATTTCGTATAGTCGATACCCTTCTGCTGATTATAGCCCTTAACCACTAGGCACGCTTTGTACTGGTCTATCGAACTATTTGCATGTGTCTTGACTCGATAAACCCATTTGGAGCTTACAGCATTTGCTTTGGGATTCAGTGGAACCAAACCCATGTTCCATTATGCAAAAAAGCATTAAATTCTTTGAGCATCCCCTGCCTCCATTTTTCATGCTTATAGCTTCGGTGATGCATCGTGGCTCTTCTTTAGAGCTTATTTTAGTTTAGTTCACATCTGATAATGGATATTTACTATTGGGCTTCAGATTTTGACGTAGCCACATGGGATGGGTTCTTGCTACTTGATCAACCGGTTGGGGAGGTATCACAACAGCTTGTTGTGGCGAGGCAATTGAAAGAGTCTCATTAGAACTTGTACCAGCAGTAAACAGGCTAGAAACCAACATGTTAGATGTTGAAGTAGTATTAGCATCAAATAATGTCGATGATGGTTCTTCAAAGGTGGGTGGGGAGGTGCTAGAAGGTGGGGTAGAAGATAGGATATTACCGTTGACACCATGGTTCGCGTGGGAGGACATACCAGCCGTGGAGATCGTCAGCTGAGGATGTGAAGGTGAGGATATTTGAGAAGAGTGTGAATCAAGTGTAGTGAATGGAAAAATATTTTCAAATGAAATGAGCACGTCTTGCAATATACATTCGTCCAGTTTTGTAATCTAAACAACGGTAACCAATATGTAATGGATTATATCCTAAGAACACATATTGAGTAGAACGTGAAAACTTATGCAAATGTATGGCCTTAATAAGGAAAAACAACACAACCAGATATTTTCAAAACTTGTAATCTGGTTGTTGCTAGAAAAATGTTTGAAAATGTGATATATTATTAAAAGTGGTGTGGATGAACCGACATTAACAATGTTTAAACCTGCTCCATACCTACACGAAGAGTTTCGTTACTGTTATGTGGTATAGAGATCTGCAGCTTGGCAACATCAGGCATCACATGGTGAGTAGCCACAGTATCCGGAAATCAGTCTTGCTGCGATGGGGAAGGAAGAATCCCAGCCATATTAGCAGTAAGCTGAGGTACATTGTTGTTAGACTGCGAATACCTGAAATAACATCTTGCAGTCAAATGATTATATTTCTGACAAATTGACATCGGTCTTTTTTGTTTTTGGATCAATTGCCTGGTTTCCATAATTGCGCTGATGGTCTTTCCCACGATATTGAATCGGTTGTGGTTGAATAACAAGGGTAGATGATAGAGGGGTCTAATTGGTAACATTTGCCTCTATAGGTATTGTGGCAGACTTCATTCGAAGTTCATGATTGAGGAGCAACTGATGGAGCTTGAAAAATGTTATCGGATCAAGTTTTATAGCCAAGATAGTAATAATGTCAGAAAAATTAGAACTAAGATTACAGAAGACAATGACATTTAATTCTTCATTCCCTAGAGGGCGATTGGTAGCATCTAATTGATCCAAAATGTACTTTACCTCGCGGAGATAAGTTGAGACAAACTTGTCATCTTTAGATGTATTCTGGAGTTGCATATGAAGCTGAAGAATGCTTGTATGCGATAGAGAACAAAGGAAGTTTGTAAAGCCTTCCATACATCAGCAGCAATATCTAATCTAACCACATAAGGTAGGACATCAGGTGAAAGAGAAGATATCATCCAACTAAGAACAAGTTGGTCTTTCCGAATCCGTAGGGTGTGATGGTTGGAGTGGGTTTGATAGTGGTGCTATCAAGGTATCCCATTAGGGACTGGCTACGAAACAACAAAACAACAAGATTTTTCATAGTAAAAAGTTATCACCAGAAAGTTTTAGGCTAAGATGGTTTTGCATAGCGGAGTGGAGGTGGGAGATGACATTGTGAATAGGAGAGGTCGGGAAAAAAAAAGGAAGAGAACAAGGAATAGTGCAGGTGTTTTCAAGGATCCTATTGGTCGTTTGATACTATGTAAAAATTAAACTCTAAGTTTGAGAATGAGTTTGCTTATCCTTTTAACTCTAGGATACATATGTATTTATGGAGTTTATACTACATAAGAATGGACTAATTCAAAATAATTTGAATTTTGAATTAGTTCACTACTTATTAACTACATGAGATAGCTACATTAAATTAGTCTATTACAATATCAACTAGAGATATCTACATTAATGGACTAATTCAAGAGTAGTTTGAATTTTGAATTAGTCCGTTACAATATTATTACATGAGATATCAACATTAATGGACTAATTCAAGAGTAGTTTGAATTTTGAATTAGTCCGTTACAATATTAATTACATGAGATATCAACATTAATGGACTAATTCAAGAGCATGCGTTGTCATCCTTAATAGTTGGAAGCTAACTTTTTACAACTGATTTCGGGGAATAATGGCTACATGTGTTAAGGAAACTCAGAGATTGATTGAACAACTGTTGTAAGAAGCTTCAACATTCAGATTTGGATATCAATAAGCACGAGAAGCGAAGCTGTGAAGACTGTAGAACTAATTGCTCCCATACGTGAACTTGCCAACTGATATTCGTACTCAAGGGTTTCAAATATGTGATTCTTGCTCTGAGAATTGAGAACTTAGTCATAAGTCTTCCATAAACACTTAGTTATTAATTTGTATATGTTGGATATTTCGACTGTTGTAAAAATTTGATACCCATAGTCGAATGATGTCCTGAGTCGTGCCTGACTGGAATCCAAGTTGGTGTTTATTGTGACTTTAGAGATAAGTAAATACATGCAGGCACTTTTTCAAGAACCTAATCGTATCGAATTGGCCTTACCCAACCAGTTCACATAGGATTGTTACGGTCTTGGGTACTGTTCGACCGATTTGTGATCGGGAATATCTTTCACCGAAATTCGTACTTCGATTTTTATTAAGAAGGGTTCTGTGGCTCTGTTCTGATGGGAAAATGGACGAACTGTGTGAACGAGATAGTGACTGATGAAAGCGTGTGGAAATTTGGACGATTTACGGCTACGATACTCCTACTTGCAGAAATTGGTAAATAGATTATGGAATCTGAAAGTACAGGTAATGAAAAGTGCGAGGAAAGCTAAAGCTAGGCTGCGAACAACGACGAAAGCTAAGAACTTCAAGGAAAACAAAGTGTTTTTCTGGATGGTTATGTCTCCCTTTTCCTTCTTTCTTCTGGACATTTATTCTTCTTGCGCTCATAACCGCTTGAACAGTTATCCCTTGATTTCAAACCTTTGAATTCTAGCGCCACTACTTGTCTTTTTCAACCCACGATCCTCAAAACTGATCCGTGCGAATTGGAACTCATGTTCTTCGTGGTTCATAACTGCATGAGTAACTTCCCCTTTTTGAATACTATCTCTTCACTTAAAAACCTGTTCGCGCCCATGAGTTTTGCTTCGCGCTCCTCGACTTTCGGTATGAAACTTTCACATTGCGCGATATGCCGAACTCAAGTACAACATTCCTTTTATTCGGGAATATCCCTCAACCTTCCCGAATGTTGCGCACATCCCGAATGACAATGCGTCGGCTTGTTATTCTATGGCATTTTCTTCTTGCTTTACTTCGGGATCCTACCTTTCAATTCTCCCGAATGACGCGTACATCCCGAATGGAAAATGTTGGTTATCCTTCGGTGTAACGTTTCCTTCTCATTATACTTCGGGATCAATTAATAATATCCTCTCACGTACCTGTCATTCCCAAGATACCGAATCGAACGACGATATTATGGTGTCAACATATGCCCCCTTTTAAAAGAATTAAAGGTTTAATTCTTTTAAACTTCAGCATGACACGCTCTCCTTTCCCGAACGGCGTCTTCTTCTCTTCTTCTGATGACGTCTCTCTTGTCATCTTAAATACCCGTCTTTTTGACTTTTTCTCCAAACGACACGTCTCGCGTCGCTTCCCAAAATTCATCTGCTCAACTTCCTTTTCCGTATCAAACGACGCTTTTTACACCGTTTCATTTCCAAGTCAGCTATAAAGTTATTTGTCCCCACACAATCAAATTTTTGTCTGTTCTCATTACCTTCGTTTCATTTCACGCTTTCGCCTGATCTCCTCTTTTCCTCCAGAGCATCCTCTTGAAACCATAGCATCAACCCCTCATTTTCTCGTCAATGGCGTCTCAAGCTTCAACCTTTTCTCATGCAGCAGCCCTTGATCGCTTCTTCGAGCTCGTGGAGTCGGACGATTTCGACAATCGTCACCATTTCTCTCTACTGAATAATGACGGTAATGATTCTTTCATCTTGGGCCCTGCCATCTATAACCATTTCTTAGTTCCCAAGATCTTCACTGATGTTTTCTCTCGACATGTTACCGAGATTCTTCCTGTCCATCACGAACCCATTCAATTTCATCACTGGTTTCTCAGCCCTCTCGACTTAGGGCTTTTTTCCCTTTCGACCAATCGTTCTACAAATGGTATTCCCGACTTCATGCCTCTAAGGCTACACTCTGGGATGAACTCCAGATTCACGATGCCCTTCGCTTTTCCTGTTTCGATTTCCGCCTGAACTTCGAATTGATCGGTGCCCTGTCCAGTTTTTGGTCATCATCAACTAATTGCTTCTTTTTTCCTTTTGCCCCCATGACTGTAACCCTTCTAGATCTAGCCTGCATTACCAGTCTTAGCCTGTTAGGAGAAGACGTTGCTACCTTTCCTGTAAATACTCATCCAGAGTTTCGCCTGCTCTCGGATTCCGACCTGTCCTACGGGACTTTTCTGAACAAATATTTCAAAAAGGACGGGAAGTCACAGAAGAAGAACACATTGCCTTTTTGCTCTACTGGCTGTGTAAGTTCCTTTTTTGTCACCCTGTTATTAGGGTCTCTAAAGATTTTTTGTACAGAGCCACTGCCTTAGCCGCAGGAACCAAGTTGGCTCTGGGCAAGATTGCTCTTGCTCTTCTGTATAGGGGTTTATCCATGCTGCTTCGGTTACATCTACTGGTGTTTTTAGGGGTTTTCGGTGGCCCTCTCTGGATTCTGCAAGTCTGGGCTGCCTTTTATTTCCCTTCTTGGTTTTCTGACTCCCAGTTTGGTCAACCTTCTTCTATTTCTATACCAGACACTTTCCCTGTCAAGCCCTGAGTTAGGAACTTAACCCTCTTGGTGCCGAATTTTCTTCTTATTTTCGGTATTTCATTACTCAGCTCTACTCTTTGGACATAGAGACTTTTGATTTTGCTCCTTTTCTTGCTCCCGAATTCCGTCAGCATCTTCCTGGTTTTTCCAATAATCGTAGCGAATACTGGCAGATTGTGCTGACTTCCATTGATCTCCCTCTCAAATTTCATTCAAAGGCAGCTCATTTCGGGCTTTGAAATTTATTCTCCCCAATATTGCGCTCGGCAATTGGGCTTACTCAAGGCCTTCTTGTCCCAGCACTCTACACTTTCTCCTTTCCTCATCTTCCCGAAAAGGTCACCTGCAGATCTTCAGACACTTCGGCCTTTACTGAGCTGAAAATCATCATTCGGAGGATATACCGAAAGCTCTCTGTATTTCGGTATGAGCCAAGTCTGGCTATACTACTCCCGAGTTTGTACTCTGGTGGGATGACCATCGTTCCACTTCTTTTCCGAGAGTGAGGATCTGGATTCATTCTTGGATCGGAATCTGCGAGCACCAGACTCAACTCTACAACAGATGAGACACCGAAAGCACTCCCAGCGCCAGCGCCCTCAGGAGATCCAAAGAAAGGTAATTAACCTCTTTCTTCTTCAAGTACGAGTAATGTAAGTTCACTTTTTACTTTTTACTTAATCCCAATTACGCTTGCAGATGGCAAACGCAAGAGGACGGCTTCACCGAAATCTCCTGCTCCCCGAAAGCTAACTCAGAAACAACCATCACAGAGGACAGGCATTCGTATTTCAGAACCTTCCTCTCAGAGTTCAGTCCCGATGCACCACTTCGGCTATTGAAGAAGCCAAGATCAAGTAAGGTAAGTGATCATACATTCTCTTACACAAATACTGTGGCTGTTAGGTTTATCATCCCTGAGTTTAATCTTTTGACTGTCAGGTCCTTCGAAGAAAACACCTGCTTCTTCTCCTTCTGAGCCTACTATTGAAGTTCCAGTCTTCACAGCTTCGACCCCTGCTCATCCGCCTTTGATCGAGCTTGATCCAGTGACGCCTGAAGTCACTCATCCCGATTCCCCATCAACGGCAACAACAGTACCAGAGAGACTCGCCATTACACTCCCAGGATACAACCCTGAAGAGTCTACTCTTGTTAAAGAACCTGTTCTGCCTAAGGAATCGCTGGCCATCGGTTATGGTATTTATTCTGGTAGTTAACCGTATTTTTCACTTACATTTTGTGTTGTTTGCACGATATTTGTATTATTCCACCTCTAACTTCTGTTAGGATTCCCTGATTTCAGTGATTTCTCTTCCGACTTCCTCCAGTGAGCCGATCCTGATGGCATGTTGACACTTGATTCCGGCAAAGTTTATTTTCTAGAAACTTTTAGAAAATCCATTAAAAATGCCAGAAAATTGAAAAAATCAGCTGTGGGGACCTTGGTTTGGGCCTAGGAATCCAATTTGAGCAAAAATAATTTTCCATATTTTCGGGTATTTTTTGTATTTATTTTCGAAAAATTCATAAAAAAATCAAGAAAAAAATGAGAAAATTACAAAATCAACTTTGGAAGCCCTTAGCCTAGCCTAAGGAACCAATTTTGAACAAAAAATAATTTTTCATATTTTTTCGCATTTTTAATATTTTTCAGAAAATAGAAAAAATACTAAAAAAATCAATAAAAATAGTATCCATGGCCAAAAAAATACATAAAACTAGTCCATATTTTTATTTTGTTCTTCTTTTCACTTTGGCAAAATAAATTTTGAAAAATTTAATCTGGAAATGGGTTTGCTTTGTAAATCACATTTTCAAATTAATTGAAAAAAATTTCTAGAAATTTCAATTTAATTCTTTAATTTGGGGTTTTGCATTTTTGAAGTCATGTCACCACCATCTATTTTATAAAATTAAAATCCAGTCCAAAAACTCAGTGAATTGATCAATTTTGCCACAAAAGGGGACCAAATTACAATTTTCAATTTTTCAATTTAGTCCTTAAAAATGCTAAAATGAAATTAAAATTCTCGAGGGCTGAATCGAAAAATTAGGCCACGGTCACCCCCTAGATTTTGATCTCCTGGAATCCAATGGTGGTGGTGGTTTGCCCTAATTCGGCCATTTGACAATGTTAATTTGAAAAAATGACATTTGGCCAAACAAAAAAAAATTTGGGGTTTTTCGTCCAATTTAAGCGAAATTTTCATAAAAACCTCATTTTAAGATTTAATTCGTGTTGGGAAAACCCAATTTTGGCCTTAATTTCATGAAAAAGAGCCAATTTTTGGCTCAATTTGGCCCTTTTTCCTAGCCGGTTGGGTCATCGGGTCGGGCCAACCCGACCCATGACCCGACACTATTCATCATCTTCTTCCTCTCACAGCACCCACGCACGCTTTCTCCATGTCCTCTGCTCGACGACGACGAGTCGTCGCCGCTCCACGTCACGAATTCCATCTTGTCGCTTTGTGGCGCACATGGCCGTGGTACGGGAGCAAGGACGCGGGCGCTGGTTATTCGAGAGATGAGAGAGAGACGGCCGTTGAGGAGGTACGGGCTGAGCTGGCCACGCCGAGGAGGGAATGGAATCGGTTTCAAAAAATTTACGGGGATAATAGAAGGAACGATTACCAGAGCGAGGGGCTTGTGCGTAAAACAAGAGACGAGAGAGAGACACAGAGAAAAAAAAAATCGCCATTGTTTAGAGTCTTGAGCTTGCTCTGTGAGGGCTCGTCCAAGGAGATCCAGAGGCCTTCCAGTCACACGATTGCCTCGAGAAGCTTCCCGTTACCTTCAAGAAAACTACTGGACCAGCCTCGATCGTCTGCAAGCCATAAAGGTGAGTCACGCTTCAAATTTCCTCCTCCGGGGCTCCAATGGTAGTTTAGGATCCGGTCCATCATTCTTGGAATTTTATGAGGCGTTTTTCTCCGGGCGCTCCCCTGAACATCTCTGCATCTTTATTTCGCATTGACATCACCCAAAAACCACAAACCGAGACTCCGAAACTAGCTCCAAATATCGCGACTTCGCCGGCCAAAACTGGCGACCTAGAGCTCGATCAGGACAATCGATTAAGTGTCTTGAACTCCTGTAGAAGCTTTCTGTTGATTGAATCGCATTGTTATGCTCGGATTGATGGATTGGATACGCCATTGTTGCCTCTGTCAAGCTCCGATTACCTATGTTTAGCCGTTGTGGATTGTTCAAGTTTGATATGTTGGCCTAGGGCTTCACAAGGAACGAATAGCGTTGGAAGGGTAATTAGTCCAATCGGAGAAGTTTTCACCGTTAGATCGCCAGGCGATTGAAGACGGCCGTCCGTTGGAGTCGCGTTCTGAGGAGGGAAGACGATGTCCACGTCAGCAGTTGACTTGCGTCAAAAGGCGACGTGGCGCTGACGTTGTCAAGCCAAGCGTCAGAGACACGCGGCGGTGACTAAGTCAAAGGAGACGGGAATTATTCGTCCGTTAGCGAAATTATAACTTAA
>JAGVVM010003484.1:0-20233 GCA_019149425.1 Psidium friedrichsthalianum
ACGCCTTACGTTGGTCTCCCTTTCTCTCCACTTCCCTCTGGGCACATTCTCGCGTCACAACTCTGGTGACCCATGCCATGCTCTCAATGAATGCGGGCCCACATGATTGCAATCAGTCAATCAAACATAGAGCATGCATGATGTTGCATAAATGCACAGTACAGAACGCATCAAGCAACCATCACACTCTCATGTGCACACATGCTATGCCATAAGGAAATCAAAAGGGGCCCACGCACAATCCCTTAACCAGAAAGCCTCAATAGGGTATCCCCTAATAATTCTCGGGTCAAACCCCATAACGATAGGAATCTCACCTCAGCGCCTTAACAACTCGGCCTAAACCCAATCACCCATGCTAGTCCCCTGGGAGTTATTAACCCCCGACTAATGATTCAATGATTAAACAGTCCCTCAAGTGTGTTTGAATCAGGCTTAACTTGGTTTAGGGCCCAATCAAGGGATTCGAGTTCGAATGGCCTAAGGCCTGACCTGAGGCCCAAGGTCCAATGGGTGAATAAGTTCATTAGGGTAAGTCGGCCCATCATAAGGTTTAAAGCCCATTAGTCAAGTTGGGCCCATTAAGATTCAAAGTTAAATGAAATGGGTTAGGCCCATTGAGTTAAGCTGGCTTACGAATCATGTTGGGCCCAAATAGAATTTAAGGTCCAATTAGGGATTAGGGCCCAATTACCAATCTTGGGCCCATTAGGAATCCTTAAGTCCATTATGTAAATTTAAAGCCCATTGGTGTTAATTTCGTGAAGGGCCCAAGCCCATTTTAAAGGATTATCCAATTAGGCCCATTTAGCCCATTTTAGGCCCAATTAACCATTCTAGGCCCATGTACACTAGTGGGCTTCATAAATTAATGTTCAAGATTATAATTTGGGCCCAATAAACTTCAATTTTCGTCCATAAAGGCCCACCATCATAATTTTGGGTTCAATTAGTTAGTTTAGGCCCAATTAGTGTGAATTTAGTTCCAAGGCCCCATCAATAGCTTAGGCCCATCATTTCTCACACTTAGCCCATCCTTGCAGCCCACATATCTAACATTTCCAAGCCCAATTCATGTCCTCTAGGCCCTACACGCACGGCCCAATATGTACACAAGATGGCCTAAAGCCCATTAATCTTAATCACCAAATTATACACTAATCACCCTAATTAGCCACTAACACATAACCATCCACACATATACATTCTAGCCTAAACTAGGATTAGAGGATTGCTTACCTAGAGGGGTCGGTCGGTGGCGGCTGGTCGCGAGAGAGGGACGGCGACGGCGGCTAGAGGAGAGACCGAGAGAGAGAGAGTGAGTGACGGTGAAGATATGGCCGGTCCACCGTGGCTCACAAGGCCACGGAATGAGAAGGAGAGGGCGTGAGCTTACCGAGACAACGTGGTGGCCGAAGGTGGCGGGACGGGCGGCAAGACGGCGGCGTTGAGGACGGCACGGCGACGGACGACGGGCTGGCCGAGAGGAGAGGAGAGAGGGTGAGGTCGGGGACGGCTCAACCACGGCCAAGGAAGAAGGAGGCGAGGTTTAAGGGGCCACCGTGACGGGGACGAGACGACGGCGACGAGTGGAGGCGGCCTCACGGCGAACGGTGGCGCGCGGCGGCCGAGCGGGCGAGAGCCGTGAGGGAAGAGAGAGCGATCGGAGAGTGAGGGGAGAGGAGAGAGAGTGGCCGGCCGAAACTAGGGGAGGAGAGGAGAGAGGGAGATTATAAGGATTATAATCAAATAAAATAAAAAATGAGTTAGTGGGTTAGGTTTGCAAATAGTGACCTTGATGTGAGTGAGGGATTTGCATTGGAAATTGAACCTTGATTGATTGATTGATGGATTGATTTGACATTTGATTGATTGATGTGACATCTGATTGATGTGACATCTGATTTGACTTGCCTCGATTTGCGTGCCAAATGCACCGATCGGTTCCGAGCGCGAACGGATTTTAGACTGGATTTGGTGTCGGTCTATCGATTCTACTCTCAAAAATCCTATTTAGTCCCATTCTAAGGTCTGAGCATTTACCGGGGGCATTTCGGTAATTTTCCATTCACGTCTTGCTTCACGACGCGCACCGGCTGTCGGACCTTCAGTCGACATTTCTGAAACCGACTTCATTTCTTCATTGCGTTTGTCTTGCTGATTCGATTGTCCATGTCGGATTTCATTTTTGTGGTCAATTTCATTAAATACCGACTCTGTCTCAGTCTCAAGCCAACGGCGGCTGATTGGGAAAAATTTCCCAATAGCCTTTCCTTCGGTGGTCAGCTCAGGTAGCTATCCTGAGTGAGCGTCGACTAGAGTGTATTAATGAAGTATTCCATCATTTAGAGAGTCTGACAATTGGGTCGAATTTTCAGACTGTTTACACAGGGTGTGTATTATCTGTCACAATATTTATCATTGTTCGTCTCTTAACGGTCTTTCAGGCACCAAATGATCGTTAGCAAGGACTGCATCCTCCAGGAGATGTGGAGAGGGGTAAGGGCTGCATGGGGTGTTGAAGCTTGCTTCTTTTCTAGAGTGTCTTGGTCATCAATATGACCTGTCCTTAATAGAAGCGATATGATTCTCTGACAGTAAGAATTTCGTACTTCTCCTGGATCCTCCCTATCTCCTGATCGAGCTTGTGTAGGCAGATGTTACATGTCTGTTGGAGTAAGGGCCCTTCTGACCTCTTAGGATTCATCTGGAACGACTTTCTAAATGGAGATTAAAAGACCTTGGGATTGTGATATGTCTTCCCTAAATATTGTGATGAGTCCCGAAGGAAACTTGACGATTGTTATGGATTGGGGGAAAGTTAGGATGACAACACCAGGAGCCATGCAGTAGCTAACCTAGTTGTTCTAGGAATGCCACAACAATGCGGCTCAAGCTAATCTCGAGGTGTCGAGCAGTCTTATATGCACTTATGGGTTGTTGTGGTTTAGGTGCGTTACCTATTTAGAACTGGTAATTTACGGAATTCCCCTGAAAAATTGCCTATATCTTCACTGCGTAATCACCAATTACCAAACTGAATTTTAATCGACAGCACTATGAGGCCCAAAATCAAACGGATAATATTACATCTGTGGAGGCCCCTCAACGATGTTTGTTATATCGGCACCGACATTTTTGTGCGTGGCGTTAGTCCTAACTTCGGGTTTTCCCCTTTCTCATTTTGAGTCCCCTTCCGTTGGCCACGCTTTCAAGTGGAGGCAAATTTATACGGCAGTTTTTTTTTTATCCTTCAATATTTTGATTTTTTTAACCAAGTGCATTGACATGGACACTACCACGTGGATTGGTCGCACTACAGAAAAGGCTGAAAAAGAAAAAAAAAAAATATAGATAATGATAGAGTGAGTTTTTGAGACGGTGGAAGGGGGCTGAGGGGATTACCCCGTCTAGAATATCACCTCAACTCGGGATAAGTCACTGGTTCCAATCAGACCAAACATTACTCAAATTCAATTCTCTTAACAGACCAGATTCTCTGCATGCAAACAATCGATGCTAAAAATATACTAGTGATATTCGCTCCTAGTGAACTCTAGCCGCATCATTTTCGGCAACTAAAAATGAGCAATAGCCGTGTGCATGCCACACCCACACCAGAGAAGGGGGAAAATGAACGATTTAGTCCCACAATGTGATGAACTGATCGTTTGAAATGATTCCAATCCTAGTTCCGTAGTCTTAACACATCAAAATGCGGGGCCAATGGCTTTACTGAACAGAAGGACAGACCACGGTGTGAACAGAACAGATACTGACGTAAAGCTGACTTAATTTTCTTTGGAGAGGCGTATGAATCGTTGATTTTCTTAGGCTGATTTTTATACAGTCACAGAAGATTATGTATCATCACCATCAACCTCTGGTTTCACAAAGAACTCGACATAAGCGATTCGACTGGGTTGCTGATAACCGGAAGCATTGTATTGTGTGTAGAAGCAGATCTTGCAACTGAAACCAAGTGCTGAACTTTCAACATTCCACCTCTTCCAATGGTCAACTTGCTTCCTCTGTTATCTTTAGTGACGTTGCTTGGTAAATTTGAGGTCGTTGCACGGAGAAACTTGTACTTATACCTATCCACGCAATTTGATGACACATAGATGCTATTAGAAGCGAGAAAGCGACGACGGCAAGAAATTCGTGTAAGTACTTAAAATGTTGTCTAGATTAATATTAGACCTGTGGGATACTGCATGGTCGCAGTTGAATGCAATCAGGAGATCGGTATTTGCATAATACATGAACTCTATCTGCAGAACATGGTACTCCATAAGAGTGTGTGCAAGTACTGTTAGCAATTCAAAACTAGCCTCCTCATTGTGTAACCCATACTGCACCTGCAAATCTCCATGACCTTCGCCTTTGAACATGACAGAAGGGGGTGCTGGTTGTAAAGTGATCTGGACACTTGATCCTGGCCATTCGAGATCATCGATAGCTTCTTTCAATGCTGCAGACTGCAGATCCAAATCCACTAATTTCACTGTTGCAATTATTTTGACAGTAATCACATTCCAGAACTCATTTTTCCCTATCGAGAAACTTGACATATCGTATTTAGAACACCATCCTCGACACCGCCAGGAAAACCATTTCATTTCTCTTCAGATGACCATTCATCAGAAAGATACAGAATAAAACCAACTGTTGAAGGATTATAATAACAGGTTCCAAAATAGACAATATCAAAAATGTAATTAAGAGAGAGGTGATATTTCTAACAGAGTAAAGCATAGGAGATGTAACCTTGACAGTGAAACTAAGTGGGGAACTTCCTGCAGGTTCAAAATCATAGTCCCATGAAATTGTGTCAGGGATCCTTGTCCTGATCTCAGCATAGATGCAAGCATCGAGAGAATCAATAGACCTAACATTACATGAAAGGTATACAGGTGATGGGGTTACCTCAATAACAAATCAGATCAGTAAATCAGATGTTGAATGCAATTCTAACCCTTCTACTAGACCAGGGAAGTTATGGAGTGGAAAATGGCTGCAAGAGTGATAGTATTGATATGGGAAAAAGAGGAGGATAGGAAAGGCACGGAGGCATTCATATCATCAACTTGCTGCCTATCCATGCCAGAGTGATGGGGTTACCTCAATACTTAACAAATCAGATCAGTAAATCAGATGTGGAATGCAATTCTATTCCATCTACTAGTCCTGGGAAGTTATGAAGTGGAAAATGGCTGCAAGAGTGATAGTATTCATATGGGAAAAAGAAGAGGATAGGAAAGGCACGGATGCATTCATATCATCAACTTGGTGCCTATCCATGCCTCTACTAGACAACCAATGTTGATCTCATAAAACAAAAACCAGAGGATGATATTTAAACGAATGATGTAAAGAAAAGTAAAACAGATGTCGTAGAACACTACAAAATGCAGGGCATGCACATGAGAGTACAGCCTGAACCTTCAACTCCATGTGGACTGTAACACACATAATAGTACAAAAGAGAAACCCAATTGCTAGTTAGTGAGAAATCAAATGGAAAATGATCAGCTCATGGACCTCATTTCTAAGCTTCTCGCTCTCTAGTAAGCCTAGGGAAATGAATGTCTAGTTAAGTTCAGCCCCAAAATAGCACTAATCATCCATCCAAAGATTCCAAACCAACCCCATTCAGCATAGGGAGATGACAAAAAGTATCACATACTTGAGGAGAAGCTGCAAGTCAGGCCCTGGATACTGGATCTCGATCGTGTTGGAATGCCCGGAACCGAAAAAGTGCTCAAGCAATCAACAAAGAGCCCAAACCCACACCAAACCGAGGCCGCGCTTGTGCTCTATAGTCATAACGGATAAACAGCTACATAGAGGAGGAGAGCAATGAAAGATATCAATCCATGTCGAACTATAACCTTACCATGTTTGGTGCAGAAGGAAACAAATGCATACAAAAACTACACCAATATAAGATTGTGCCTGCCATGCGATTGATAAAATGTTCTTCAGAAGCATCTAGCCATTCACTATCAAGCATGTCAGGAACTTGCTAAACTACCGCCATTTGCCGAGAATCGGTGCTTTGAAGAGGTTGGAAGTGAGTAAGACACGGTAACTTACGCTTCATAGCCATAACTGGACGTGCCAAAAGGGGGGAAAAAAAGGGAAAATTTGCATTTCCACGCAATCAAATGTAGCTTGGCAAGTGCTTGGCTTGTTTTTGGAGATCGATTCCGAATTATGCATAATAGTAAACAGTGAATGCAGAGAGAAAAGATACCTCCCGCTGCAGGTAAACCTTGGCTTGAAGGCAACCGCTATCCTCGACTATCAGAACGATGCCGTGCTCCGACACTTCGATGACCGCATCCTGATCGGAACATCAATTACAACAAAAATCGTCAATGGAACCCCAAAATTGCGCCCGACGCAACAGCAAGTAAAGGGGGGGGGGGCGAAATCCTAAGCTCGAGTTTAGTGGGTTCAAAGCAGAGTAGTGTCGCTTAGAAAGAAGGGATGCTTTAATTGGAGAGAGAAACCGAGGAAGGAGAGACCTGGTGGCGCTTCCAGCGGACGGAGGAGAGGGCGTCGACGATGCCTTGGACGTTGTCGAGGTGGCAGAGGAGGTCTGTCGTCTCCTCCGCCCCTATCGCCGACGAGCTCATCTCCCTCACTCGCACACGCTATATTTCGCGCCCAAATTCGCCTTTCCCCGAACTCAACTAGGCGCGTTATATGTTTGGCAAATTTTCAATTTGGCCCCTATAGTTTTGGCCCTTTCTCAATAAGGCCCCCATGTGTGTTTCTAATTGTCAAAGGCATGTCTGTTTTGGATGCATTTTAACTAGTCGGTTATTGGAGATTTTAAAAAAAAAACAAGTCACTTTGAATTCCCCAAGAAAATTAACTATTGTTCAAAATCTTAAAAGAATTAAAAATTTGATATATGGATATGTGAGAAATGTTGAAATGTTCGAGAATTGCAAGATTTAAAAAAAAAATACTAAGAATCATATTGAAGAGAGAGTTAATCAAGTCCAATTTCATGAGGAAAATCGACCAAATTACCGTCACGAAACCTCACGTAATCTACCAAAGTCCACTAATTAGGTCAAATCCACGAAGAAGCGGTTAGTAAGTGAGGAAAATCACAATGAAATCCTAATTTGAAGTCCTTTTTCAGTGGAAAAAGTTGTGGTTGAACAAAACACTGGTGGTGGACGTAGAGGGCTATACTTGTGAAATCATGTGGGTGCGTCTACTCCTTTCATTTGTTTATTGATAATTGATACCTCATTCTTTAGAAGTTGTCATTTACTCTCGGGTTTCATCTGTTTCACGAAAAGTAATTAATTTTGAGAAAACATTACCTGAAAATGATAACTTATATCGCTTACAAAAATAAATGAATAAAAAATATTTTTATCGTCCACAAAAATATTTAGACACACGAATGAAAATATTTTTCATCCATTAATTATTTTAAGCGATCATTTAAAAAAAATCTTTTTCAAATCATTTACGTAAGCAATTTTTTCAATTCCCTGTTCTGGGTTTTCATGAAGTTCGCTTCTGTCTTGTGTTCCCCCAAATTTGGTTCCAGAGGATGGGTTGGGCCAGAAGTGTTGAAGAGGATCTTTTGTTTGGTTTTGCTTTGGTGGGGTTAGGTAAGAGCTGTGAGCATTTCTCTGTGGTCGTCTGCTTTGCTTATTAGGCATTTCCTTGTGTGTCTTGGTGGTCACGTGTTCTGTTGATAGTGGCGAGAGCAATCTCGGGGCATGGCAGTTTTCTGTTTCTAGTGTCGTAGATGCCGTCTTTAATGGATTCACGGGAGAAATTTGTGAGTGGGAAGTTGACGAACTGTGTCGGGACATGCGTAACTGCTGATTCTCGTCTCTGCTTTTCTCAGCGCTTGATTAATTGGAAAGTAAAGAGATCAAGAAGTTGCTCCTCCGACCTGAGTTTAAGGTTGTTGAGTTAGGATTCTTAGTTCGTTACTAACCTACGTGCAGCAAAAAGCCCGGACATGCTTTTTGCTTTTCCCTTCTCGAGAGAAATATGTGATATTGCGGCTTTGAGAAAATCGGAAGGTCAACTCAAAGATCTATTCTTTCGGGTTATTTTCTGCGTATTTTGGTGCGATTCTTAAATGTTTCGCAATCTTTAGTTGTGCATTAATCACTTGTCTGCTTTCACCCCTTTTTTCCCTCGTAAGTATTGGTTCGTTGGTGAGGTTGGATCACTGTGACCTGGAGGTTTCAGATTTCGGTCACAAAAATTGCTTTCCTAAAAAGCATACAAGTATGCACTCCCTAGAGTTCCCATGATTTTGTGCCTTGTGTACCACGACACCGTATTACCTCGGTACATGTCTTTTGCATGCAACCTATTAGTTCAGATATCGCTTTCCTTCATATTTTTGGAAGTACTTTTTTTGTATCGTTGCTTCATCCCCGACCAGTGCAGCTTTAGTACTCTGCTGCATCTGTCAAACAGGGTTTCAGAAAAGTCGATCCAGATAGGTGGGAGTTTGCCAATGAGGTCTTTCCGAGGGGTCAGAAACACCTGCTTAGGAGTATAAATAGGCAAAAACCTGGTCATGGGCATGGTCATTGGCTGACACAGCAATCACATTGTAAACCATTCAGTGCTTGTGTGGAGGTTGGAAAATTCGGGCTTGAGGAAGAGGTTGACAGGCTCAAAAGAGACAAGAATGTGCTTGTGCTTGGAGATTGTAAGGTTGAGGCAACAACAGCAGGCTACCGAGAGGCAATTACAAGCGAAGGTCAAATTTCTTCACGGGATGGAGCTGCGGCAGCAGCAGATGATGTCATTCCTGGCAAAGGCAGTTCAGAGCCCTGGATTTATGGCTCAGTTTGTACAACAGTGGAATGGGAACAGCAGACGAACAACTGAAGGCAACAAAAAGCGGAGGCTTAAGCAGGATGATGTATCGGAGAATGAGGATACCGTTGCTTCGGATGGGTAGATGGTTAGATATCACCCTCCGATGAACAAGGCATCTAAGGTTATGCTACGGCAGATCATGGGACTGGATGCTTCTCCTCATGTAGAATCTTGTGATATAACGTCAGACAGTTTCCCGATCAGTGATGGATTATCTTTATCTAACAGCGGAGTTCTTCAAGTCACATATCTGGAGCGGCTCTGCAGGAGGTATCCCAGACTTCGGAGCATTTATCACATATGCCTATAGCATTGGGTGTCTCAGGTAACAGGCCCACAGCCACCATAACTGAAGTGCAAATGTCCCCTGAAACTGGCCAGTCTCAAAGGCGACTCTAGGTGAGATTCCTGCGGTGAGTTTGCCTGGTGGAACGGGAGATTGTCAGGCTGTCTTAATTGGCAAGGAAGATGTGATTTTGCCTGAGCTATCTCCATTGCCAGATAAGATGCAAGATGGGATTCCAGATACTGCTGGTGAGGGTAAAGCAGAAACTGATTCGGAACTAGTGTTTTCATGGATCTGGATTCATTCAATGCATCAATATTGGTAGATATTGTTGATCTCTCTCCTGATCCTGACATTGATGCTTTGCTGGAGAATTCTTCCTTTTGGGACGATCTTCTTGTACAAAACCCAGTGCTTGGGAAGATTGAATCAACTTTAACAGAAGGTAACTCAACAGACGAGGATATGCAGCCAGTGGAGAATGAATGGGACAAAGCTCAGCATATGGATAAGCTCACACAACAAATGTGCCTTCTGACATCTGATGACCAACGGGAATGATCATGATCAGGATTTTTGGAGCGGCTCTCACATTGTCCAAGATTAGGTTCCAAAACAAAGCAAGAAGATAAGCATTCATGTTTCTCTTTTTGGGCAGTTTTTAGCACTCGTCAAATTATCCCTTTCATTTCTGTTATTGCTGCGCCATTGTCGGTTATGATAGCGCCGGTTCGGTGGCGGATATACGCATACTTTGGGATTCTTCCTGGCGCCCTCTAGTTTAGAGATGTGGTCTAAAGTGGCTCTGTGATTTCAAAGGATGCTGACCGTTTTCATACTGTAGTTGCACATGGGCTTTCGATTACCAAGCAACTGACTTATGTTGGATTAGTTACTGGAAGTTTTGTCTGCTGTGTTTTTTCAGATCATAACATTTTGTTAGTTGATGAGCACTTTTTCTTCGATTAGAACCTACATAGTGTTGTTCAATTCTGTTGAGTTGGAAACTTACTTTCAATAGTATTGATTCGGAAGTCAAGCCATTGTGCTAAAACGTATAAATGGATGAATAACTCGAGTGCACCACAGGTATCAACTGGATAAGATTAACATGTGCTTTAAAACGTATAATTGCAGCGGAATTCGTCATAAATAACTTCTGTGTCTGCCTTGATCCTTTCAGTGTGAGCTGCTAATCTTCAAACTTCATCACCACCCCAGTTGCTCTTAGCTTTAGGACCTGTAGGCCCTTCCTCCCCCAACACCTCATTCGGCAGACTCTTCACCAGACTATCAAATGCCGACTTAAGCTCTACGGGCAATACTTGCTCCACCTTCTTTAACTCCACTGCAGCATCATAAGCAATCTTAGGACCCCATTCCCTTAGATAGTTGACCCACGGCGGCAAACTTATAGATGCACCTGGATAGTCAGCTGCAATTAGTGAGTGCGCAACTCCTGTGTCCACGACCATTTTGCTCTTGGCAGTGTCGTTCCTGATCCCGATTCCTCCAGTGCCCTGTAAAACTAGCCCCGCTTTGGGTACGAAGCATGACCGTTCAAGGAAGCATAGGACACAAATCTGTTCCCGCTCTGGAACTCCAGCTCTGAAGCATTGACCCAAGTTCCACTGCTGTGCTGTGAGAAATAGACCTCCCACAGCTCACCAGTGAAATTGCTGATCCTCAAGGTCACATGCTCCCAGTCTCCGACATGTTCACCTATCTTCCCTAATGGGATAGTGATCAACTCAAGCTTTGCCCTTGCGGGGCCGTTGAAAGGGTAGAACAGCCACAGCGCTATGTCCGTGAAAGTCGCGCCATACATCGGTTTAACGTGTGCATAAGCTTGGAAGCTCTGTAAGTCTCCTTTCTTTACTCTCTCTTTGGCTGCTTGGTCTTTTGGGAGGTCCAGCCAGTAGGCACCGTCGTTTGAGCCGCCTTGTGGGAGGTTTGAACCGTCGAGTTCGATTGCGATGGGTTAGACTCATCTCCCTTTTGTGTAGCAGAGCCCCGTTGCTGAAAAACCAGTTGACTGAAGATGGCAAGTAGGTTTCGTGGGGATGGAAGTACACAAAAGGAGAGTAAGCTTGAAATAGTGCCTGAATTTGGCTAATGTTAGGCATGGAGGATATGTGATTGGGGTTATTGTTCTTCAAACATGATAGAGCAAGAGGGGAATCATCCGCAACATTTTGGGCAATGAAAGTACCAACACATACACCCAAAGCTTGCGTTCCTCTAATTACTGGTCTCGAGCTATACACATTGAAACCGCTCGCATCGCTTGACTCGCCAGGCCCCCAAATCCACGAGTCTGTCTCGCACTGGTCGGTGAAGTCCGATCGAACGCATCGGACTTTGTCGAGGGGCGGCTTCTCTGGTGACCTCGTGACCACATTTCCCACGGCTTTATAACCTTCGGGGGGCACGGGAAGCCAGATGTAGCCATTCCCGTCTCCCTTGATTTTCAAGGACTCGCTACTCCAAACCAGAGTATAATCTATTGGCCTCTGAAGAGCCCCAACTGACCCCCCAACTGACCCGTCCTTCCCAGCAAGAACCCATCCATTAAGAGGCTTGTTGTTAGCTTGTCCATAACAAGCAAGCATGACGAATCCCTCTTGTAGTTTTGAAGGTTCGAAGAACGTCGCCCCGAGATTGTCTGGCCCTCCCTCATGAGCAGCCCAAACTTTGTTCAGAGATGATACTCGGGACACCACTAGCCCTCCCAGGTCGACAGTACCAAGTGCAAAACCTGTGCCTGGACAAGCGAGTATGAAGTAACGGACCGCTTATGTATATGTCCACGTTTACACATGTTGTGAGCAGGAAAATGTCTGATAATGTCGATTGGAGAAGAAGATTTACCAGGTGGCCAAGTTGGCAATGGTGAAGGAAGCTTGAAAGCGGTCTCAATGGGAGGAGCGCTGTTTCTTCGGGAACTGGTCGTCGACGAGAGAGTCAGGCAATTTCCCATCGTTGCACCAAGAATGATTCGAAGGTTGAGTCGAACCGTTTTAATGAGAAATGGTATATATGGGGTGCGGAATTGCTGAGAGAGGCATATTCTGTTTCATCTGCTAAGGACGAGGTACAAGGCAAGGTTCCTATAAGGGAACCTTCCGAGGATGTGTCGTGCAAGGAAGAAGAATTGCTCTCTGAAAAATGCTTTTGGAACCTGGTTTCAACTTCTCTTCCACTACAAGAAGTTGATTTGAAAGGGGTCATTTCATTCCTTCGGCCTCCACTTGCTGCAGAATTTCATGACCTTTCCGCAAGCTCTCTTCCTGGTCGTATAACTGGCCATCATTGATGGGTTTTACGTTTTGGGTAAGTCTTGCCATTCATTCATTATGGTCTAAGAAACTCGACGAAACAAGGAAATGTGATAGCCGATGTCGAAACCGACGGAGAAAAAGCAAAATTCGGTTGAAGCATCGACTCTTAACCAATGTGCGCCGCAGGAAAATTCGGCTGAAGCAACGACTCTTAACCAATGTGCACTGCAGGTCCGACGGATGATGCTTGCCTAACAGAAAGCTGCATTTTAACATAGCCAGCGACAGGTCTGGTTCGTTGTCTATGTCGGTTCTCATTTTACGCATTAAAATTTGCTTATTCGATTGTGACGCGGATGGGCATTCACCATGCAAAAACGTGCTTAGCTCGTGGTATCTGCATAAAAAAAACATGCAAATGTCCTTCACAGGCACGAAAAGATTGTGCTTATCAATTACTTCAATTTGAAAATACGCATTACCAAAATTTTGCCCAAAGCAGCAGATGCAGATGGCTGTGGCTGTCCGGGACTTTAACTGTATCTTACAGCTGTTCTATCAAATGCATGCAGATGCAGCGAGGAGAGTGTTTGATCTCTGTTGCGCAATACTCGTGATCGGACCAGAAAGTCGCAGGTAGAAAAAGGAAATATCGTAGAAACATCTCAGGTAAGCAAATTCCTTCTAGTTATCACTCACATAAGACCGGAAAAGAATAATTAAATCTCGTATTTTTCCAAAAGAAAAGGAAAAATTATACAACATACCACAGCACGCAGAGTCCGAGACCCTCATTCAAGACCTGAACAACAACAAAAGCAAGAGCCGCCACCCATCTCCGGGAAAGCAACAGGAAAGAAGAAAGGGACAAAAAAGAAAAAATGAGCCCAAGAAAAA
Organism: Psidium friedrichsthalianum; assembly: GCA_019149425.1. NCBI lineage: Eukaryota > Viridiplantae > Streptophyta > Magnoliopsida > Myrtales > Myrtaceae > Psidium > Psidium friedrichsthalianum. The sequence continues at coordinate 13,351 of JAGVVM010003484.1, forward strand.
AGCTGATATTTATATACCCAAAATGTGATTGGAAGGATGATGATCCATTCAACCATGGAGTCGCACAAAGGCCACGATTTGAGAGATGTGCAGGAAGATGACCGTCTTGTTACGGCCTTCAGAAGCAGATCAGCACAGTTTGTACAACAAACCACCGGGATTACTAAATCCTGATTAAGCCGCCAGTACTATGATCACGATGAGAAGCACAATCCCAAATATCACCAGAAGCAAACAAGCCTGCATGGCAAAAAGAATGGAGGTTAAGATGATATCATGCATCTCAGCAGCACACTTGGCAAGGATCATAAGATGGTTTTTGTCAGTACAAGCTGCTGCATGAGCCGACAGGAAAAAAAAAGGCAACATACGGTAGCAGGTGGTGAATGTAATAGCGTCATTCATCCACAAAGATGAGATGACCAAAACTTAGACCAAATACGCTTTAGTGTCAACAAGTACATTCATATGTTTTTCTAACATATGAGACAATTGGAGGACTGGAAACAGATGAAAGACCATGTCAGATGAAGCCCCACCATAGTGCTTTAGTGCATTGAAATGTTCCTTTTTTTCAAAGTCTGATATGCAAAGCAAGATTGCTATCTTGAATTACCAGAGATGAATTTGACCGTTGAGTCTTCGCCGCTTTTGCGAGTTGGGTCTTTCCCTGGGATGTTGCAGCCTGAGCATTATCAATGTGGGAGCTAATATCATCTGTCATGATTGATTGGTTAAAATTCATCAGTCAACCACGCCATAAAACTAAGAAGTCCAAGATTCCAAGAAAAGACCATAGCTTACCAATCATGGTCCCTTGTTCATGAACCAAGACAGCGAGATCTTTGAAAATTTCATTCACCTCGCCAATTTGGTTCTGGATTTCTTGGATTCCCTGTTCTCTTTCCTCAATAATAGCCTCATTGAAGGCGATCTCGTTATCCAAAAGCAGGACTTCTTGTCTGCAAGATAGGTCGCAACAAATATTTCAAAACTTTGCCACGCTGAAAAGCATCCCAAGTAATGCGCACTATAGCTAGTAAAGAAGCAATATACCACATAAAACTAACTGACAAGTATTGAAGATATCAATATGCATTATTTCAATTTGATATCTTTCAATATAGATCCACTTATACTAGATGTCAACAAAAATATATCAACGTGCATATTTTCTAATCAAATGACAAGGTTAATCAGATGGACTGCATGAAAACTTGAGGAAATTCTGTGAGATGAATAGGCACGGTAAACATAAAAAGGGAAGAATAGACAGTCCTGATGAGCAAACACAAAACTACCACATAAAAGCATCACAAAACAAACGCCGTACTTACAAGTTACATCACATGGCTTCATCAGATCAAACAATCTATGTACCAAACAGTAAAGTTTTAAGCGTTGATACAAGAAAGCGGGAACAAGAAAAATTTGCAGATATAACCTTCTGGATTCAACTAGAATGGCCCGCTGTTCAGGACTGCTACCTGAACTGACATCAATCTCACTCGCTGTATAGCTGCATCCATAAACATGAAAAAGCTCATATAAATTAACAGTGTGCGGCAGGTCCAGGGAAAAAGCATTAAAAAAGTGGGAGTAAAAGTGATTGTTATTTCTTGCAAAGAAATTGACCACTTATTCATAATCTGCAGTCAATTAGTTGAAACACATTTAAGATGGAATGAGAAAATTAGAAGGGAAAAATTGAAGAAGCCAGAAGATCTTGCAGACTGAACCACCCTGAAAAATTTACCTTGAAGGAAGTACTGCCTGGGGAACAAACGGTGCATATGCTGTTTCTCTCTCAGCTGCAAGCCGCTGAGCCTTCTGAAACTCTTTAAGAACTGCCTGAAAATCTTTTGCCAGTTTGGCATCTGCAATCTTCTTGCTAGGCTGCAAGCAAAGAAAGATATCCAATTTCCCACGTTAACATTTGAATTAAAACATTTACATACGCAAGAACCCAGAGCAAGAATGTAGGGCTGCTCAATAATCAAGAGAACTCGCTAGGAAGAAATGGCTATCCAATCACCTATCATTGAATCTTTCATTCCAACCGTGAAGTGTTAGAGGGAACTTACGCTTACTCCAGCATGATGATCTGTTTCACTGGCTTGCTTAAGCTTAGCTGATGTATCCTTCACCAACTGTCCAATATGTAGCCTTGTTTTATGCCTGTAGGTTCGGGACGAAAAACAAAAGAAAAAAAAGCTTCTTAGCACCAAGGCGTACAGCCATAGCGACTCTTCGAAAGCTTATGAGAATGCTGCGCAATTAAGCAATGAATGCTGAAATAGCTTCAAACGCTAACGGTGGTTTCAAAATTATCAAAGCATAGGTAAGGACTATCGGGACCACAAATTGTGCGATCATCACACATATTTCGCATGTACAACATCCTACTCCTCCTTTATCCAAGTAGCCAACAAATTCAACCGAAACTCATGCACAATCACGCTTCCAAGACGATAAACTAAACCCAAAACTACACCACATTTACAGAACTTGACACATTAAACTCAAAGAAAACCCAAAATTGCACTTACGGTACAAAAAAATAAAACAAAGACACAGGATGACGACCACTGGACCCTTAATGATAATTTTACACATTCTCGCCTCGGTAAGCGGCGCCAACCACCGGAATTGTCAAAAACGGAAGGCATTGGAGGGGACTCACAGCTTCTCGCGGAGCTCGGGGGTGTCCTTTGGGGTGCCGAGGGTGTTGACGAGGCGCTGGAAGGTGTTGACGGCGGTGTTGATCTGGAAGACGCCGGAGACGACGGCCTGCGTGGCGTCCTGCCTGCCATTGATGAGCTCCCGCCTCGATCCCGACCCCCGACCGGCCTCGAGATCCTGAAAGCTCATTGCTCCTCGGAGCCCTAAACCCGACGCGCCGCCGACCCCGCCCCGGAAACTCCACTGGGACAAAATTGAGGACGAAAGAGAGATGGAAAGGACTCGAAATTCGCAGCAAGAGAGAGAGAGGGGGGAAATCCCGGGCCTCGTACGGAGAAATTCAGGAAATTTCCGATCGGAATCGGGGGGAACCGGACAATTTAGAGTCTCTCAATCTCATTGCAAGCCCCGAATTCAGGGCAAGAGACAGAGTTGCAAATTTGCAATATTGAGAGTGACGTATGAAGCGAGAGTGAGGTGGAATCCTCCTTTTCTTTTTTTTGCTCTTTAGCAGGTTTTGCGGTTTTTCGGTGGACGGTCGAGACTCGAGTATGATGAGATCATTCTTTCTTTTGCCGACAAAAGTGATGCGGCGACAGGGTGGGTTGGGACACGTGTGTGGTGGAGATGGGCCAGGAGGTTTTGTCGTGTCCTGTCCTTTTGTCGGGTTGCTCATTAAGCGTGAGGGCGTTTCTGGATCACTCTCTGTCCTAAAGTTGGTTTTTTTTTTTGGGGGGGGGGGGGGGGGGGGGGGTGGGGCTGCTCCTTCGTTAATCTATAGGATTGAAAAACTAGGAATCGAAATCGAATTAGACATGTGGTTCCTGCCCTTGGGCATGTCGCCTTCCAAAGTTGGGAGTGGAAATTTAGATGCGGGATTGAAAAGGGACCTTTAGACTTTTGTAAGGCACAAAAGAATAAGATAGCTTGATATTCTTCGATTGCCAAATTTTGATCATTTCGATTCTTTTAATAGATGGTGCGTTTAGAAGTGTAACAGATTCTCTTATTAAACATTAACAAATCGGTGGGTATGACCATTTTGATATATCCAGCCCCACGCTTTCGGGAAAAAAGAATTTATGTCCACTTTGTATTGAGCCCGCTTTTATTCCTTAATCATGCACATTCATTGGGGGAGGGGGGGTTGTACCTTTTGGACACTTTTGATTCCGTTGTTTTCGTTCTTCAATATTCCAAATGCAATGAAGGTGTCATTTTTTTGCGCATCATATCTCGTGGGAATTTGAACATAAAATAAAAGGAATTACAGAATTCTACTGCCCATCTCATTCCACATTTGAGCTCAAATGGTTCCATCAGAACTATTGTGGGTCCAAATTGACCGATTCAACCTTCGTGACCAAGCAATGAGAAAGTGGTGATGGGAAGAAGGGTGAACGAAGAGGAAAGACTAGAAACAAGAGTGCGTAGTAGGGGTGATCAAGTCAAATAAAAAAATCACTTGGACCGGACTAGATCGGACCGGTGATCCGGTTCCCAATTCTAAAGGATGACAGTCCGGTTCCCCGATTCAAGGGGTACAGGACCGGATATGTTGATTTTAATTTATTTTATGTTTTGCATTTATGGGGTCTCATGTGATCAAGAGTTGAACCACATGTTTATTTTATAGCTTCTGTTGCCGTGACTCCACCCACCAATGTCAAACGCTGTGTGTTACTAGATTGTGCTCGAAAATTCTATCATCTCCCCTTTTTGGGGAAAAAGAATCTATTGTTTTAGAGTCATTTTTTTGAAAATTATGACCTTGATAATATTTGCTTTATTCCATTGGACCGCCCGAGAACAAGATCGGATTGGCGATCCGGTCCCCGATTCCAAAAATTGAGAATCGACATCATCGGTCCAATTCTTGATTCTTGAGAGGAATCGGATCAGATCGAAAACTGCTCACCGAAATGTGTAGTGCATGAATGAGGTATGACCAAATATACTTATCAATAGAGAGAGTAGTCGCGAAGGTTGGTGGTGGTGAATGTGGTTGTCGAATGGAATGGATGAGAAGATGAACAATCGAGCCCTATTTGTCGTTAGGGTTTTTTGTTTTTCACCTTAGGATGTTGCCTATGATGAATACTTGCACTGATTTTTCTTGAACAGCAAAGCCCTTTTCTTTGTGATAAAATTTTGTAGTTAATTAGAAGGGGAAAAATTCAGGTATTGATGATATGGAGGTGATGTTCGATAAATCTAGAAAATAGACTTGACTGCACATCGCAACTCGGCCCAATTGCTTCATTAATCGACCTAGATTTATCAAGAAAAGTTGCAACCTCAAATGCTAATTACCCTCTTCTATGGGATTCAAGATTCTTATAATTACTGCGGACGACCTGGGAAAAGACACATCCTATGCTCAACTGGAAGAGGGAGTCTTGACAAAAGGTCAAGTAAAACTCACAAGGGCTTAATTCATATTATTGTTTTTTACACGAGTGCCACCTTAGGCAGTGATTATGCCATGGTACTTGCTCGATCCATTTTGTCGAGAGTAATACTAGAGTTACTAAAAGTAACGAAAGGTAAGTTTGGTCACTTGTGTATTCATTTTGAGTAAATTTATCATAAATGTACAGTTTATGATTTTTCACATGAGCTTGCCACATCAACTGTCATATGTCATTCAAATCAGTAATCTAACGGTACAATTTAACGGAAGCTAATGAAAGGTAAATTGGTCATGCGATACCACTTTGAGGTTTTTTTTTTGTGATTCAAAAATTAATTTGGGATAAATTTTTTACAGCTGTAACAGTTCTGGATCTTTCGTGGTATTAATCACTTGTGTTTTTTTCACGTCATCTCTTCTGCAAATCTGAACATAAAAGAAATGGAATTACAGAATTCTAGTGCTCGTCTGGTTCAACATTTTAGCCCAAAATGTTTCCATCAGAACTATTGCGGGTCCAAATTGAAATCCAAGCCCATTTGTCAAGCTCCTCCATTTTTCCTGACGAGTGATTCGGTGTTATTGGGCAAACAGTGTCAGAGCCGAATCGGGTCGATTTCGTCTCTCTCAATCTCAATCTCGGACTGGAAAATCCTCCGGCATCGTCAGCTGTCCAGCCGCTTCTTTGGGGCGCCAGGTAAGGGCTCCCTTCGCGTTACCTCGAAAGGTCAATTCTTTTGTCCGCGATTGTTTTGTGTAGCTATTGAGACCTTGCGATTTCATCGAATCGGCGAAACTTTGAAACTGAATGGGGGATGGATGGAACTCAAGAGCTGGGCAACGGAGGTTTTTAGTAAAAATTTGTGCCAATCATTGAAAGAAAAGAATTACTTGCAGAGGAGAAATGTGTGGGTGGTGATCGGGCAAAGAATGGCTATTTCCGCTCTTGGAAGTTTTGGTTTGCTGTAACTTTGACATCTCCACTTTGCCTCTTTTGTTTTTGCTTTTCTTTTATCCAGCCTTTGATCTTGAGCACTAGTTTAGATTGTGAGAAAGCGCATTTCTTTTTGATTGTCATGTGGGTGTTCAAAAAAGAAGTTATTGGCAGCTAAATCGCTTAATGAGTCATGCTCTGCTTCTTTGCCAAGTAATAACGTTCTGGTTAGATTGGCCCCTTTTAGCTCTATGCGGGTTTATGATGACTAAAATTCAGGGTGAGAAAGAAAGTAAACATTATACATGATAGCTTTTGTTGGAGCTCTGCAGCATAGTCTGATCAGGAACGCAGCACGTAGAAGTTGATGCTTCCTAGAAGCTCACTGCTCTCCTTGAGCAATGATCGAAGTTTGTGAGACTGAATTGTTTATATAGAGATAGAATTGGATATTTTTGCTCGACCTTGCAAGAGTTGGAAATATCCGGTTTTGCGTCAATTCTTTTCTTTTTCTTTTTTGGGATTTCAACATTGCAGACATTGATTCCACAACAACCCAATAGCAGTTTTACCGTCTATCAATTAACAACTCATTGCGCCCAAGATCTGCTATATTTCTGCTCTGAACTGCAAAAGTAATTTCCTGTAAGGGGGGAGTATTCACTATAGCATCTTCTTTTCTTTAGTAGCTCAAGGCTAGGAGCATGCGAAATGGAACTGGCGGATAGAGCGGTGGGGTTTCTGTTAACACTTATTAGCTTATCCATCTTCACTTACTACACCTTTTGGGCCATCATACTGGTAAGAACATCCGACTTGTAATTTCTGGACTTATGTTGTGGTTTTGCAAATTC
>JAGVVM010003485.1:0-17234 GCA_019149425.1 Psidium friedrichsthalianum
TTTATCCCCCCTTCTTTTTTTTGTTCGACGAGGGAGAAAGGACACGCGGACATTTAGACGAGCACACTCGATGTTCAAATTCTGTAGTAAGTATACACGGCGAAGCTCCATTCAGGCCCTCTTCAGTCTTGTAGATGCGGCGAGTTCGGCTGAATCAAAGGGCTCAAAAAGAGAGGATGGTGCTCGATCCACAGCTACTTCGGGACACTGACTGGCCCTGGTCGCAGAGATAGAACCTATGGAGTCATCTGAGCTCGTGCCCGCTCATCATTACCGTTGACGAGGGCTGTGTAATTCCCATTGCTCCATCCCCTGTGTGCGCAAAACAAAGAAAAAAAAAGGGAGAGCTCATGATGTTCAAGGTCAATTATCCAGAAGATTATACACTCTCGAGAGACTTTAAATCTGACTTCTTTGAACGTATTAGACAAGGTTACATGTTTAGGTATATGGACGAGTTTAAAATCTCACCACAAGTCTTAGCATCGATCTCGTTGTATGTATGTTCATTCAAACATTCGAGTTCTATGTTCACCCCGCAGACCGTCAATGGAAGAATTTCACAAAAAAATCAGCTTTAATGTCGTAATTCTAGCTCTGGACAGAACTTGAGATCAATACTAGAAATGTGAATCAATGATTTACCGGTGAGGACAATCGAGAGCAGGGTTTGGGAGGGACACGTAGGAAGATCTCCCCAGGAGACACGAAAGAGGGAAGGCGAGGAAAAGGCGACTCGATCCAACCGCTCCGTCCGTAGCTTTGCCATTCCAATCCGTTCCTGATTTGGCGAAGTTTGGTCACGAAGTTTGAGTCCGATGATACTTAACCCCGGGCTTCTTGGACTCGGTCCAGGAGCTGCGTATCTCATGAGAAGCAAATGTATCTGGCCGAATTGGATTTAGCGAATCCACGTACTGCTCTACGCCCAAGCTTCCAAAACGAGCCCCTTTTTCCTTCCAGTGAATCAAACTCGAAAGCCCTCGCAGCATAGTATTCAGGTCTCAATGCATGTTCATAAAGAAATGCACACCATCGAAACTGGCAATTTTCCATAGATAGGGGTGAGATTGGCAACTTCGTGTTGCGTGTTTTTATGTGTACCAACGATCGTTCGAGGTTTTCTTCATGTATCAAAGTAATCAAAATTTCGAATGCACGCGTCGTCAGTGATCCATTTGATAAACTTAATCTCTCTTGACACTTCCTAATGGGAACCAATAATTATGACCAACGGCAATTAATAAAGAATCAGTATTACCAAAATCTTGTGTTTCCCTCCGACCACATGAGATCCACTATGTCGATGGAACCGGAGTGGGGGGTGTCAGCCCACTCCAAAACGCTCGTAGATTTTTAGGGAGGGCGGCTCAGGAAGATACCGCGTGGAGCTTGGTAATGCTTATCCGGGACGACGAACGCGCTTCACATCAGCCGGCGCTTGACCAATTCCTCCAGTTCTTGGAAACACATCATATTGAAGCTCGGTGTAATCACATCGTACATAGCTCGAAGCAACGACTTCTTCGGAGGCTCGCTCGGATCTTGACTTTGCAAGAGTCCACCGACGGTCCGGCTTCAGCACATCTAAATTCGACAGATCTATCAGGGAAGCTTTCAGTGTTGGAATAAGGACTCTGGTTAACGTATTTCTTCGGAATACTTCTTTCTTGGGGTTGGTTCTCTGCTGGATTTATAGGGCTCGTGCATCCTGTAGAAAAGCACCGAGCAATTTAAAGGAAAAACTCGTTCAAGAAGAGTCCACTATTTTCCTTTTCCACCCTCTTTTTTGCGGTTTAAACAATGAGCTACTAGTCATGCAACTTTTTTTTTTTTTTTGGTATGGTAGCTTTTGACAGTTATTGACTTAACTTTAACAAAGCATTGATGAAAGTGTAATTCCTCTTCCTCATGTTCCACGTGGAATGCATAGGAAACAAATAGACAGTAAGTGACAATTGCAGCCAATATTAATGCCCTATCAGAACGGCAAACTTTGTAAGCCAAAGAAATAACCCTGGCTTTTGAAGGTGGCATTTGAAAAAAGAAAACCTACTTGCATGTATTTAGTCGTTCGGAACAAAACTTAGTACTGAAAATTGGAAAAATCATACGAGTGATGCATTGGTGATGTAACAGTGTTCACATTTATAGTAAGTGTAGGTTTAGAACATTTAATGTGGAGTCCTTAGATGTTTGAAAAAGCGTTAAATCAAAAGCTAGCGGCATTTACAGGTTTGGAGGGAGCTGAAGAAAGTACTAAACTAGTGATGTTCAATGTTAGGAGGATAGGGAATCTTCCATACATCTTATGAATGAAGGATAGACCAAAATAGAAAGAGCACAAGTCTTGTTCACTAGGAAGATGATGATTAAGAATCATCTTAGGTGGTCAAGGTGGTGGTTTGTGGAGGGGCAACGCGCGACTAATGGACTATAAACTGATGAGAGTGCTCGAGTGCTTTTTGGTGTTCAAGCCATGGTCATTGAAGGTGTTGAAATGCTCGTGTGAGTTAGTCAGAATAGAATTGCCTCAGCAAATTGGTGTGATGTAAAGCAGTTATACATTAAGTATTAACTGCTCTTTACATTCACACCATTTCTGAGGAAGTTATTCTGACTTAACTCACACGAGCATTTCAAACACCTTCAATGACCATGGTTGAACACCAAAAATCGACTCGAGCACGTCTCATCAATTTATAGTCCATTAGTCCCTCGTTGCCCCTCACAAACACCACCTTGACCACCGTAAGATGATTCTTAATCATCAATCTTCCCTAGGTGAAAAAGACTTGGGCTCTTCTATTTTGGTCATTCTTTCATCATAAGAGTATGAAATTCCCTATCCTCCTAAAATTGAACATCACGAGTTTAGTACTTTCTTCAGCTCCCTCCAAACCTGTAAATGGCCGCCTAGCTTTGATTTAAGTTTTCAAAACATCTAAGGACTCCAACATTAAATGTTTCTAAACCTACACTTATATAAGGTAGACACACTGTTACATCACCAATCCAATCACTCGTATTATTTTTCCAATTTTCAGTACTATATTTTGTTTCCGAAAACTAAAATAAATGCAAGTAGGTTTTCTTTTTTTCAAATGCCAAACATTCAAAAAGCAAGGGTTATTTCTTGCTTACAAAGTTGCCGTTTTCTGAATGAGGCATAATATTAGGCTGCAATTGTTCACCTTACTGCTGATTTGTTTCCATGCATTCCACGGGAAGAATGGAGGAGAAGAGGAAGACAACTTTCATCAATGCTTTTGTTAAAGTTAAGTCACTAACTGTCCAAAAGCTACATGCCCAAAAAAAAAAAAATGGCATGACTAGTAAGCTCTTGTTTAAACCGCAAAAAAAGAGGGTGGGAAAAGGAAAATAGTGGACTCTTCTTGGAAAGATTTTACCTTTTAAAATTGCTACGGTGGTTCTACGAGGATGCACAGAGCCCTATAAATCCAGCAAGCAACCAACCCCAAGAAAGAAGTATTCAGAAGAAAGGACATTAACCATGAGGTCCTATTCCAACACTGAAGCTTCCCCTGATAGATCTGTTCCGAATTAGATGTCTTGAAGCCGGGGACCGGTCGATGGGACTCCTTGCAAAGTCAAGTCCGACGAGCCCTCGAAGATTCGGTTGCTTCGAAGCTATGTACGATGTGATTACCCCGGAGCTTCATAATGATGTGTTCCAAGAATCTGGAGGAATTGGTCAAGCTCCCGGCTGATGTGAAGCGCCGGTTCGTCGTCCCGGATAGAGCAGTACCAAGGCTACCACGCGGATCTTCCTGAGGCGCCTCTCTACGAGGCGTTGGAGTGGGCTACACCCCCAACTCCCGGCTTCCATCGATAACATTAGTGGATCTCATGTGGCCGGGAGGGAAACACAAGATTTTGGAATACTGATTTCTTATTATTGCCGCTTGTGGTCATATTATTAGGTTCCCATTAGGAAGTGTCAAGAGATTAATGTTTATCAAATGGATCACTGACGACCGGAATTCGAAATTTTGATTACTTTGATACATGAAGAAAACCTAGAACGAATCGTGGTACACATAAAAACACGCAACATGAAGTTGCCAATCCTCACCCCTATCTATGGAAAATTGCCAGTTTCGATGTGTGCATTTCTTATGAACATGCAGTGAGACCATGAATACGTATGCTGCGAGGTTTTCGAGTTGGATTCACTGGTGAAGAAGTCGTTTTGGGAAGCTTGGGCGTAGACAAAGTACGTGGATTCGCTAGCCAAGTCGGCCAGATACAATTTGCGTCTCATGAGATACGCAGCTCCTGGGACCGAGTCCAAGAAGCCGGGGTTAAGTGTCATCGGGACTTCAAACTTCGTGACCATACTTCGCCAGAATCATGTGAACGGATTGGAAATGCAAACTAAGGACGGACGTTGGATCGAGGTCGCCTTTTTCCTCGCCTTCTCTTTCGTTGTCCTCACTGGGGAGTCATTCTAGTGAGTCCCTCCACCCCCCCTCTCTCTATTGTCCTCACCGGGGTTAAATCATTGTTCACATTTCTAGTATTGATCATCAAGTTCTGCAAGAGCTAGAATTACGACATTAAAGCTGATTTTTTTGTGAAATTCTCATTGACGGGCTGCGGGGTGAACCATAGACTCGAATGTTTGAATGAACATCAATACAACGAGATCGATGCTAGCTTGTGGTGAGATGTTAAAACTCGTCCGATATAACCTAAACATGTAAAACCTTGTATAATCGGTCAAAAGAAGTCAAGATTTAAAGTCTCTCGAGAGTTATAATCTTCTGGATAATTGACCTTGAACATCATGAGGCTCTCCCTTTTTTTTTTCTTTTGCGCAACACAGGGATGGAGCAATGGGAGATTACACAGCCCTCGTCACCGAGTAATGATGAGCGGGCACGAGCCAAGATACTCCATAGGATTCTTCTCTGCCGACCAGGGCACGGTTCAGTGTCCCGAAGAGCTTGTGGACGAGGCAACATCCTCTTCTTTTTAAGGCCCTTGATTCAGCGGCCTCTCCCGCATCTACAAGACTGAAGAGGGCCTGAATGGAGCTTCGCCGGTGGATACTTACTACAGAATTTGAACATCGAGGTGCTCTCGAAGTGTCGCGTGTCCTTTCTCCCCCGTCGATCAATCGCGAGTCAAGTCTTAAGGCGTATGTATGTTACGTCGATAATAACTGAAACGAGCGGACGGTCGCTCGGTATCTGAGAAAGCATGTTCGGTTTCTCTTTCTTTCCCCTTTTCAAGCTTGTTTAGGTTGTCATCATCTGACCCAATTGCAGATCCTCGGAGCTATGTGTGCTTCAGGCTGTTGATGATGAGATCGGTTGAAGCAAGCATCATAAAAGAAAATGACAAAATAAATGGGTGTTCAGTGAAGAAATTTTCTTTCTTTTATCTCTCCTAAGGAAATGAATTCTTTACTTATTTCCTACTAGCAGCAAAAAGCATTTTATTAGTTACAAAAAAATTGAAATAAAAGAGGTTCTTTACTTATATGGGGCCAAAAAGCGTTTTCTACAACGGCAACGCTGTTTCCACCCCTATATAACTAAATCCACTCCCATTTACATTAAAAAGACAAATATACCCTCAATTTTTTTATTGCAATTTGAAGTGATGGCCCCGGCTCCTTCTTTTTCCGTTTAGGATAATAACCATAATTAAGCATTTGACATGTTTTGTCCTTCAGTGTATTAAAGAAAATGCATTCTTAGATATTCCTATAATGTTTTACATGATCTTTGTAAAATTATCTCTCTAATACTAATGAAAAAAGACATTCTCTGATATAGTATAAGTTTGAAAAAAGTCCCTTCATATAACAATTGTTTCGCTGGAAATGTCCGCTCCAAAAGATCTTTCACCGACAAGCGTAGAGCTCTCGGATTATTGTTTTACATGGGCTCTTGTAGAGATTCTGGACAGGAAGTAAGTAAATGGTAAAAAGTGATAAACAGTGCGATAAGTAAAATGCAGGAAAGGTAGATGCTTGATAAGATAAATTGCAAAGTAAAAGATAAATTTGTTTGATTGATTGATTGATTGAAGGTCCTTTACAAAGAGATGTCGCCGACTATTTATAGGCAAGTACAAGATAAAACCATTATAAGCGGTTTCTTCACGTTCGCATTTTCCCAAAAATTTTGGATCTACCTCGATAGCTACTTTCATTATCCCTAAGACGGTTTACATGCACGCTTGAATCCTCTGCATAATTGTCGGCGCCACATACCGCTATAGTCATGTCACCAACGTTTCCTTGAATTGGCTTTGGTGCCATATCTCAACTGCTAATATCCACATCTTATTAGGCATTATGACTCTCGTGGGCTTTGTGGTCAATGAAAGGCCCAAGCCGATTTTCGGTGTCAGCATATGGCCCCTTCAAAAGGATTAACCTAATTAATTTTGAGCCCCATCCAACAATCGGCGTGTTCAAAATCTAATACGACTTCTATTATTGCCTCATTGAAATGGGTTCTTTGGTCATATTGTTCAATATGTGCCTCAGTTATCGTGGCCTCATCATTGCAAGTTCCTAACGATTTGAAACACTTCTTGGATTTCACACCCTTTTTAAACTTTTGAAATCGCATTTCAAGATATGATTTTTACTTTGATTGCATTCTCTTCTGCAATTTTCGATCTCGAGAAACCCTAAACCATTTTCGTGGCCATGATTGACCAACAAACTCCTTCGCCAAGAGATTACCTCTCTAGGCATGAAACTTTGATCAATGGCGAGGGTAAGGGTTTAGTTGTAGGTTCTCTGCTTACCTTCGATAAATCGAACCCTTCGCAAGTGATGTTGTGTCCCTACATTATCAAGCCTAGCATCCCTTTGTATGTTCAAGGTTGTTTTCCTAGTTGCAAAGATGAGAAATTACCTTTTCAACCTCAACAAATTAGTATGGTCATCATCATCACGCTTCAAGTCCTTCTCTTCTTTGATTCTAATTTCTTCCAATGGTACAAGAGGATTAGGGCTGCGAAAATGCATGTTTGGCACGAGGTTGAAATTGATAAGGCACTCGAATTATGTTGTTTTGACTAGAGGCTACATCATAATTTGCTAGGGACTTTTACCAGTTTTTAGTCACCATCCACAAACTGTTTCTTCTTTCAATCAAGTCCAATGTCAGTTACCCTTTTGGACATGTTTACCATTACTAGACTTAGCCCTCTTCGTGAAGACCCATGTCAAAGTAACTTATCTGAATGCCCCTTTGCATCCTCTTTCAAGGACTCTGCCTATGAACGTTTTATTACCCAACATATGAAAAAATCGGGTGAAGTTTCTCCAACCGAACATATAGCTTTTCTCTAATTTAGCTTACCAAGTTTCTATTTCTCCATTCGGCCCTACAATTGTGTAAAGACTTGTGTCATTTGGCTTATCACATATCTCAAGAGAGACGATTGATTTAGCTGCTCTCTATAAAGGCTTAAATTTTGCTTCCCTTTTGGCTAATTCCCCTAAGCCTATTGCCCTTTTTGCCTTCCGGGTGAAAAAAAAAAAGGGGAGGTTACGACAAGCCTAGCCTACCTAGGTAGCACGACCCCAACCGAGACTCGCCTAGGTCACATATTGTGAGGTACCGCTTCTCAATCCCTTAACTAGAGCTACTGACGTCCCAGGGCATCATCTAACGCTAGCAAGCTCTATTTTAATATGTTATTATATAAATGATAGAGGGCACATACAGAAGCTAATCATCTAAAAACAAACAGTGGGTTACCTAAGAGAAAGACAAGTGCATGCGAAAAGGAAAATGGCAGGCACGCCTAACAAATGTAGCCTCCTAGGGTTCGCTATAGTTTATAACAGATAACAGGTATTCAGAATACTCATCCAGATTAGAAAACAGTTACTTATATATATATTTATATATTATCCAATTAAGTAGAACGATCATTTTCACAGACAATCGAACAAAAGATAGACTAAACACTTGGGAGGCTATCAAAAGTGTCAACTCCCATCTCCATCGCTCGTACCTTGCGCACTCAGATGATACCACCCCACAACCACATCAAAAAGTCTCTGTCGTGTCGCCTCCACTCAAAAGCCTACCTATCAAAAGCTTACATGTACATCTAACCCTCTGGCTAGCACCATCAACTATTCCTCATCACTATCGCTACTGCCACTCTCATCAGCTCCATATGACGAAAAGAGTAAAGGACCAAAAGATGGCCCGATAACATTGCATAGACGGACACAAAATGGAGAGGAATCACCTTATTGTATAACCCCACATCTACTAGCATCACCATCATGTACTTAAGGAAAAGGATTGAGGGATAGTCAAGTAACTCGTGCTCCTCCCAAAAGACCGAATAACTCAAAGGAATGCCATAGTGAGAGGATGGGGTCATTGGTGAGATTGGCATGCTGTCAACTTAGATTTGACCTTGATAAAGACGAGGACAAAACTAGCCATGAAGGAGCTAAGGCGCACCTTCCTTCCACTCTCGACATTGCGGGTTGGCGTATGGCAAGGAAGCAGTAGCGGTTAGTCAATGTCGTCGCCGAAGCCTGGCAAAAGATGAGGAAGTTCGTGGTGTCACCTCTTCCAACTTGGATGGCTGTCGGCGTTGGGTTCGAGCGGCTGAGCGAGAGGACGGCGTATCAGGTGGATTCATCGAGAGAAAGGGGGAAAAAAAAGAGGGGGCAGAGGGAGTCTTGCACACGCGAGAGAGAGGGAGAGAGAGAGAGAGAGAGAGAGAGATGCATTTATAGTGGGGAAGAGAAAGGCATGATCGGTGAGGGGTTTTTGGAACAAAACCTCGCGTGCTAATTTAGTCCATTTTCTGCGCGAACCGACTCAAACAAAACTGAAGCATCCATCAAAGGTCAGGAGTTTCTAATTTAAGTTTCCATCATGCCTGCTGACCTTCAAAGTCCAATAGTCCATTTTCTCATATTAAATCCATAATTTATCGTCACTTAATAATTCAAATCCAACGTCGCATATTTCCAACGTTAAATTATCCTGATGAAAAATCTAGCCATCACACATATCCGCAAGTGATTGTTGTTTGGGTTCGACGAAATATGATCTTCGTCTTGTGAAATATACGACTCCAAATATGGATGAGACCAAGGGTATGTTTGTTTTAGGGAAAGTGTTTTCCCGAAATTACTTTCATGCGTTTGGTTCACTAAAAAATGATTCAGTCAAAGAAAAATACTTTTCAGTCAATGAAAAGTTCATGTACAAAATCAAGAAAGTGAATTTCCCCAATTTGAAAAGGTGAAAACACTTTCTGAAATTCTTTAATATTTCAATATTATTTTCTTTTCTTTTCTTTTTTTCTTCCCTCACCGCAACTAGCCAGTGGCGGCCATTGGTCACCTCGAGGCTGTCGAATCCGGCGGCCTCAAGCAAGCCTCAAGCTCGCCGATGGCCACTGCAGCCGGGGTAGGGGAGGAAGAAATGAGAAGAAAAACAAAAAAAAAATTAAAAATTCATTTTTTTTGGGGTCTAAGATAAAGTTATGAAATTGAAATCATTTTTCAAATGAAATCCAAACATCGAAAAACGTTGTCCGTGACATATCACCAAACAAAAAAAAAACTATTTTCCAAGAAAATGATCTTTTGAAAAATGAATTTTCAAAAAACATTTTCAGTTAAACAAATGAACCCTAAACTTCGAAACATAAGTCGTAAGACATAAACTTCAGCGAGATCATGTGTTGGATTGGAAGTGCAGACTCAGAATGGAGATAGGATTACTGTCAGACCTTCAGCTTCCTGATCTGTTGTCAACTTGTCATGATTGGAGAGGCATTCCTACAGTGACACAGAGATAGGATTATAGTGACATCTTAATAAGTATGAAAGTAAAATCTGAAAATTAAGAAAACAAACACAGTGCTTTTAATATGCGTGGAAATACCAAATTAAAGATGGAAAAAAAAATAAAAACAACATGTGATATTCATACTTATGGCTGGATCTTACAGTGAAATAGAAAAAACTAAAATAAGAAGGAAAGTGAAAAAATATGAGGTTCACCACTTTAACATGTCAATTAGAAGATAACAATAGCAATTTGTCTTTCAAATGAAAATTGGATGAATTTAGGTCCTGTTTGCTTCACAGAAAAAAAAATGACCTGGAAAATATTTTTCTTAGAACAATCATTTGTATTGCATGAAATAATTAGTCGATAGAAAATATTCTTAATATCGTCAATAATTCATGTCTAAACATTTTCATAAATAATGAAAATACTTTTTATTCATACATTCTTGTAAGAAATACAAGCAGTGTTTTTTAGAAAATATTTTTTAAATTATTTATTTTTTAAGAAACAAATGGAACCTTGGTCGCATGAAAAGTGGAAAAAGCCCACGTTTTCTTCTGAAAATGATTTGGCGGGCTCTAGCAGGCCTACGTTGGCAGATTCAGGTCCAGAAACGAAATTGTTTGCACAAGCCATCCAATTTGTGCTTCGGACCTTATCGGGTGGATGAGCCTTGGCTGGTCTTATGAATCACCAGATCCATGATGTGTTTTATTATTAACCCACCATTAATCCTGTGATAATGTAAATCAAAAAGTTATCACATTTATACAGTTTTTACTTGAAAGATGTGACAAGCTGCCTTGAGATTGTTCTATCTCGTGACACTTGAGTAAATATCTAAGTATTGTAGTGAAAAAAACACCTTGATAACACCAGCTTAATAGCAAATAGTCTCCTCTATTCCGACCAACTACACGTATTTAAAGCTACAGTTTCTCCGGTATTTCTCAATTGGCAAAATGACACAAATGGTCTCTGAACTTTAACCCAATGTGCAATGTAGTCCCTAAATTTTTAATTTGATTAATATGATCCATAAACTTTAATCCAATGTGCAGTGTGGTTCCTGAACTTTTAATTTGACCAATATGGTCCTTAAACTTTTGGAACATGTTCAACTTACTCTCTGAACTCGAATCAATTGAAGGACTACATTGAACATCTTCCTATAATTCAAGGACGACATTGCACATTGAGTCAAAAATTGCAACTATATAAAGAGAAATCTTTAGTTTACTAAGACAATATTATAAAATCAATTTTTCATTACTAATGTGATAGACTGTTATTGGATGAAATGTAACAACTTGTTCTAAGTGCTCATGTATGAAGCACGTCACCTCACTTAAAAATCAATTTGGTGGATCATTTTAAACATTCATCGCGTCGCAATTATATAAATTGATTGTCTCTCTAAATTTTCCCAAGAGTTCAACAAGATCATTCGTCCTCGTCACTAGTGACTAGAGGTGGCAAAATGGGTTTAGAGCCCATATTTTCACCCATATACAATGATGCATGTCATAATGGGTTGCTTAACTTTTAAAAATAAACTTAAGTAGGTCATAATTGTGTTATCCAGCAACTTTGAGTTACTTAATAAGCTTAAGTGAATTACAGACAAGTCTTTTTTTAACTTTTTTATTTTCTAATTTTTGTTTTTTTTTTTTTTTTTTTTTTTACAAAATCCGGCGAGGGCAACCAACCCTCATCGGCCACTAGGGGAGGGCCATGAAGCCCTTGCCGATAGGAGGCGAGGGCTGCCACCCTTACCGGACTTGAAAAAATAAAAAAGAACATAATATTTTTTTGAAAATTACAAAAAAAAAAATCAATAGTGTTTTAACAACATATATATTATATTATTTAATTATAAGAAACAAGTTTCCCTAAATTGGAATAATTATGAAAGTGTCTTAGCAATATGAGTTGGGTCATGTATAAGTCATTCGATCCACATATGGGTCATAAACAAGTTAAATGTATCTACCTGGGTCAAACCGTTTTTGAACCGACCAAAATCGATCAAACCCACCCGTTTGACTGGTTTACTAGTGACAAATATAGAGTGTTCAGCATCACCATCATCAATAGATTAAAATAGAAATGGCATACCCCTTTGCGCGGTTGTCAAATATCCTGTCGGAGGTATATTGAACATAATTCTTGGAAGAGGTGATGCGGCGAATGCGGCTTAGTGCGTGGATATTCAAGTCACCTTGGCCCTTCCGGCAAATCATAGGAGATAATGATATTCTCTATGTTGAATTGATTATTTACGCACCCATTTACGATGTTTGGATTACCCGCATTATTCGGCTCAAAGTACCTTTGCCATTGTTTGAACCCCACCGAGTGATTCGCTTTTGTCGTTTGTGATGCAATAATCAACTTCACTCCCCATTTTACCAAAAAAAAAAAAAATTCAGCTCCTAGCTTGGGAGAACTCGAATGCCGGCTGCGTTTGGTAGTCCAAATTTGAATCTGAAGAGGATAACAAAATATCCTATCTAGTATTTGGTGACATGGACCAAATATACTCGCCTGAACAAAATGCTGGATAAAAAAATCAGTGTTTGAGGGTGAGATAAACCTGATTTGGATAAAAAAAAATTAATAGAAATAACTCAACAAATTTCCTCCAAGGAAGGATTGATGGAGTGACATATTCAGTTTCGCCAGCCACCGCGCAAGGACCACCTCCACGATAGCCGATCATCGCCATTTCCGATACCGTGCAATCGTCATCGCCTTTGATCACCAACGATCGTCATCCAGCCTATTGTGCTTCCCATTCTCATTGTTCTCTTCATTCGATTCGTCTCGCATCGTGGGTCGTCGTCTGATATTCCCGGACTGTTCTCTGAAGCAGAAATCCCAGAAAAAAAAACAAGTGGGACTCCGTGAGTGGACGAGTTGTTGGTTGACATTCACTTGTGGGAGATCCATCCGGTGTTAATTCTTCCGATTTTGGAAGAATCTAAATCCCATTTTGATGCTCCTTTCTGATTTCGCCTTCGATACAATGAAGTGGAGCAAGGACTACGGTCTGGAAATGGAGATGGCAGTGGATCTGAGGAAACTGGCCGTGAACCGGGGGGGAGCTTAAATGGTGATATCCAGATATTGTGGGAGATTGCGCTGAGCAAGTGATGTTTGCAAAAAATTTTAATCGTATCATGAATTGCATCAAAACGCGTTATGGGATCATCTATAATCCAGATCATATTTGGAACATTTCTAATCTCACCTTATCCTACCATATCTCAATTCAAATCCAGACGACCAAATGCAAATTACCTGTTGGAAAAATATCAGAGAAAATGAAGTAACAATGTAGTCAGACTTTGAGACATTTAATGACTCTCTTTTAGGATCAATTTACCTAATGAAAAGATGGTTGTCTCTCTTTTGAAGGAAAATGAAAAATGAAAGTAACTACTAAAAATGAACAGAACTGTTTATTATATAATATGAATAGAACTCACCTCTTGGTGTCTGAACTATTCATACAAACGCACTTATTTATGTCCAAAAAATCACAATTCAAACATGACGATTCATGTGTGACAACCTCCATTTGAACCCAGCCATTCATTGTGATAACTGCCATTTAGACACAACCGTTCAAGTTCGAACAATCACAATTAAAAAAATAATGAAATAAAATCATAGAATAATTAATTTCAAGATAAGAACAATTGTTGATTATGGCTTATTTCCATCTGCGGATCACAATTGTGCAAAGTGCACCTAATAATCAAGTACCGGCACGCGGATATGGTGAGATCTAGCCTACCCACCCTTTTATTCATTTGAAAGACTACAATAATTTTCTCATATTTAAAGTGTCTTGCACTCTCTCATCCCTCCTATGCGGAATAAGGAAAACGCATTTTTTTTTATTTCACAAACAAACACCAACACTACCAAATATAAACTTCATTCAAAATATAATGGTCGCGTTGAGTATGGGTCTGAAGTTTAACTTCATCAAAGAAATCCAATCCAAATAGAGATTAAACATTAAAAAATATTGCAGAAATTCAAATAAAATATTATTAAAAAATTAGAATTCTCTTTTTAGATTACAAAAATTGTCCATGTGAGCGCCGATTGGGTCCACATCAGTAATTTTCAATAGGGCTTGCGCAATATGGACTGACTAGACCGGATTGGACCGAACCGGCGGATAAGATCCACTTTTGGAGGTCACCGGTCCCGTCCTCAGTTTCTCAAGGTGGAACAAGTATCTCGACAGCCCAATTCTCGATTCTAGAGGAGAACTGGACCAATAGACCACCCACCCGGACCAACAAATTTGTGTTTTAATATTTTCAAAACACAACATAATATTCTCAGCCCTAACCTAAACCTAATCCCCCAAATTAGGGATTGTCGTCGTCTTTCTCTTTAACCCCCCCCCCCCCCCTCTTCTCTCTCTCTCTAGCAAAATAGATATAGGTAGAGATTAAACATTAAAAAATATTGCAACAATTCAAATAAAATATTATTAAAAAACATTAGAATTCTTTTTTAGATTACAAAAATTGTCCACGTGAGCGCCGACTGGGTCCACGTCAGTAATTTTCAATAGGGGTGCGCAAGATGGACTGACTAGACCGGATCGGACTGAACCGATGGATAAGGTCCAGTTTTGGAGGTCACCGGTTCCGTCCTTAGTTTCTCAAGGTGGAACAAGTGTCCGGGCAGCCCGATTCCCGGTTCTAGAGGAGAACCGGACCAATGGACTGCCCACCCGAACCAACAAATTTGGATTTTTATATTTTGAAAGCACAACTTAATATTCTGAGTCCTGACCCCTCTCTCTCTCTCTCTCTCGTTAGCAAAATAGATATATGTAGAGAGGGACAAGCAATGAAGGGCAGCACGATGGTAGTTGAAGGTGATAGGTTCTCGGCAACACTAGCGACCACTGGTTCAGGGACAAGAACAGTGTGGCCTATCCTTTTGCTAGTTCTATGATACCCAAAACAAGGAGGGTTAGCATTTTACTTTTTATTTTCATTTTACTGATTTCATTGGACCTCCTAGGACCGGACCGGATCAGTGGTCGAGTCTAGTCCACAATTCTGGAAATTGAGAGCCGGGACCATTGATCCAATCCCTGTTTCTCAAGAGAATCGGACTTACCTTGACCATGCTCACCCCTAATTTTCGATCATCAGAAAATCAAATGAGATTTTCCATAATTTTCATCATAGTAGAGTTTGACCACTGGTTCGGGTTGAATTAGTGTGGTTCCTTTTGCCCATGAACAGAGAAAGGCATGAGAAAGAATAATATTGACTAGAGGTAGAGAGCCCTAATTCTCGACCGGAGGAGACACCACAGTTCTCTCCCTTCCATCCCATGGATAGATAGGGGGGAGGGTAGAGCTTTTGGTTTTTCATGTTGACAAATAGTTGAATAACAAAAAAGATAACGAATGACTAATTAAGCTCTTTGTGATATGACACTCGTGGCATTGCTGGGTGTAATTAGAATCAGAAAACACTCGATCGGATGAGCTAATATGAACTCTATATTCGCCGTATTCATAGTGAACTTCTAATTGGATGGTTCTCTCTTTAAAATAAGTATGGAAACTCAAACTAAATCACGCAAATCTCTCTCCATCGTGCGTTGTTGATTTCCTTAGTGATAGATTCTTCTTGCATTATATTTGAATGGCAAATCTACTATCTTCTGCGTTATTCATACACAGGTTCCCTTTCAGCATCCCTCAAAATCCCTATATAGATTATTTGGACTTGTTGCGGGATAAGTAATTGAACAATAAATAACAGAATAAAAAATAAATTGGATAAACATATATACGTGGTTCGGTGTAGAGACTTATGTCCACGAGAACAGCAGCAACAAATTTCACTATAAAACAAGCAATATGCGGAGATTACAAACCACTCTTAAGTCACTCAAATACTCTTAGGGCCCGTTTGGTTAAGATTGGGACAAATCTTTAGGAAAATGTAAATACCTTTGAGCTAAAAAGGTTTAGTAAAATATGTAATACTGTTGGGTAAACTGTAATTAAAAAGTGTATTTAGATATAACTTTGACGTAAATGTTGTTTTGGTAAACAAAAAAAAGCCTTTGTAAATGATTTAATTTTTTAATTATTTTTATTATTTCAAATAAATTTTTATATATTTTTGAAAAATTCATTTTATTTTACTGCTTTCTTTAATTATTTTTTTATTTCTAATTATTTTTATTTTTTGATTTTTTAATTATTTTTTATTTTTCCAAAAAAAATATTTTTAATTTTAAATTAATTAATTAAATTATTTTTTATTTTTATTTTATATATTAAAAATTTTTTATTTATTTTTAATTTTTCTAAATTTTTAATTATTTTATTATTACTTCTTTAAAAGAACAAAAAATATAAAGATTAAAAATAAACAAAATTGTAGTTGCATTTTAGAAATGCAACTTCCCAAAGTACCGCCAGCTACTTTAGGCTAAAGGACTTTAAGGCCCTTTGCAAATTCAATTGGATTTCCTTAAAGTTGAGCAGAAAATGATTTAAATGCTATTTGCATTTGGCCAAAGGACTTTAAAGCCTTAAGGCCTCTTGCAAATGCTAAATCATTAACGTACACAATCTTTAACCCTCAATTTTTCATGAAATAATCTCTCATCTCATGAAGGAAATTATATACAAATTTTTACCACAAGAATTTCTCGATTGGACACACACATCATGGAACTTTAAAAAAAACCAACTATCTCGCAAGGAGAACTCCTCTGCAAGTTGGGCACATCAAGCACTCGTACAATACCGATGCTTCAAGGCTACGTACTGATCAACCCCTGCAAGTTGGGTTTTTAGGGCAAAGTGTGTGCGCATGTATATGCACTCTGCCCTAAACCGACTTCTGTAGGGATAATTCAGAATCTTTTATTTCCTATTATTCTTGCTCTGACCGATTGTTGACCGAGTTCACTCAAAGTCCATGTCCAATCTCGCTCCTCAATTCAAACTCTCGTCCTCGGATTATACCAACAATAGATAGATTTCTATTTCTACATAGGACATTCACAAATATTCTACCTATACTTCAGTAGGGTTTCGTCAACGAGCGAGCTCAAACTCAAAACATATTTAACAAGACTTTGATCCAAAAACGATATTTTTCGGGCATCTAAAGAGTAGGGATGTTTTGAAAATCTAAGAGCAACTACTAAGGGTGTTCATAGTGATGTTATCTAGGAAATACAAGACTTGATAAATGTCCTGGTCGAGACGAAGGAGCACTTGCTTGCTCGATTCGCTCAAGCCATACGATGGCTACGCCGCCCATGGAGTTAGCGGTGCCGGAACTTATGCAATCCATTCAAGAATGGATGACATAAGCGAACCGCTACTCAGAA
>JAGVVM010003486.1:0-11567 GCA_019149425.1 Psidium friedrichsthalianum
AGGGGAAATGATATATGCCTCATGAAAAATTTGATATATTATCCTCAACACGGTTGTCGCAAAAAGGAAGTCCCCCCACCGGGGCACAATCTACACATGCAAGGAGGAAGTATTGTTCTTATAGGAAGGTGGTCAACAAAAGGATCAGAGCATCCACCAAGGAGTGTCGGCAGAGGAGAATAAATAAAGAAAGGAAAGCATGGGCTGATTTTTTCTGGTTTTTGGTCTCCCACAAGCAGCACACGCTTGTCTGGCGAAAAGAATTTTCCAGCAACATTTCAAAGGAAGACCGACAGTGGCGGGGGGTTAGCTGGAACGAGCTGAGAAAGGGCGTTGAAAAAGAGAAAAAAAAAAAACGGGGGAGGATCTCCGTCTGAGTTCTCTCAACTCCCCACCTGGGTTGGATTCCCCTTCGACTGAGCCCGCGGAGACCAGGAAATGGACCGTCGACAGCTGTAAGACGGAGGAGTTCGAGTCTGTGCTCAAGACGATCGAGACCTTCCCTTCGATCGTGTTCGCCGGCGAGGCGCGCGTGTTCGAGGAGAAGCTCGCGAAGACTGTCATGGGGAATACGTGAAGTGGTCTGGAGAGAAAACCAATTCCACCAACTGGACTTGGAGGCTCCCCGGCCATCATCTTTTCTCTGGAACCAGTGCTCATGCTCGATATCTCGAGGACCGACGAGGGGCTGGACTAAATCATTTACTTTGCAAGTACCAGAGATCCCCAGGTCACGAGTCATGGGATCAACCCTAGCACGATCTTTGACTCGCCTACAATTGTTTCGGTGAAGGACCGATCCAGAGAATGTCAAGGTGAAGACGTGGCTACTTCCATGTGGTGCACAATGAACATATTCACTGGGAAATGTACGTCATCGGTTGAGCCATATGTGAAAGTGGTAGTCCAATCCAGTCACGGAGTCCATGAAGTCAAGAATCTGAGACTTGCAGGATCATGCCCCAACGAAACAGGTGTTTGCCATTGCTGATTTTTCTTGTAGGACCCTTGGTGAACTTCTAATAGCCAACCAACGAGCTATCTCGCTACAAGTCCTCACGAGCATAATCACAAGCAGTTCATCATTTAGTGGCCGCCGTTTGGCTGCTCTCCTTGGTCTAGTGGTCGGCCGCTCAACTTCTTCAGGAAGGTCGCCAACCTTCTTGTCACGCGGTAGAAGAAGTTTTCGACACAGGTTAGGCTTTCTTGCTTTCATTCTTTTGCAGCCGAGTGTCGGCGATGTCATAAATGGGCAAACCTTCTCCCGAAAGTGGTTAGATTTTGCGGATTTCGCTCTTTAAATTTATGTTCTTTTCACGGAATGAACCATACTGTCCTATTGTTAGATTTCATGTTCTCTGTGTGTGATTTAGTAGGTTCCTGGTGTGTGTGTGTATGTATATATATATATATATATATATATATATATATATATATAAGGATGCCATCATAAAGAGGATGAGTCTAGCTAAGATAGATTCAGAGGGTGAGGATATGTTTTTGCAGAAATCATCACGGCTCATGCGGGAGATAGTGATTGAGTGACCTGTTTGGGTGCATTGTGGAGAAATCTGAAAAGAAAAGTGTGCGAGTGCATGAATTTACGATCTCGTTCCCCTTAATATTTGTTGCACTCCACAATTGTTAGTGTGCTAATGGTGACGTTATCGCATCCACGTATCCATGACTTATGGGTTGTTGGACGATATATTTGCTACCTGCATTTTATGAATAATGTCAGCTCTTGCGATTTTATAATAATAATAATAATGATAATAATAATAATAATAATAATAATAATAACATCCTGGAAAATCCAAAAAATACAAAAAAATGTGTTTAATCTAAAAATACAAAAAAATGTAGAAAATCCAAAAAAAATACAAAAAAATGTGGAAAATCTAAAAATACAAAAAAAGGTAAAAAATAAAAATACAAAAAATGTTTTTCATGTGCATTTCATATAGTATAGCTCATGCATATTTTGCCATGTCATGTACGCATATTCACGTACGCACGTCCATGTTCGTATGTTACGTATGTATGCCGTATTCGTATATTCATGTCGCATGTCGCGTACGTATGTCACGTATGCATGTTGTATTCATATGTCTTTGTATTCGCATGTCATATAAATTAGATTTCGTATTGCATGTCATCTAAAATAGGATTCATACTTATTTGCATCAAAACCCAATTTTTTTTAAAAAAAAAAGCCATCATGCATGTTCATTATACTTGTCATGTAATCTAGAATGCATAAATCATGTAGTTTCATGTTATAATTGCATTTATGTAGTTGCATTTGCATTGCATGCATTTAATCAAGAAAACCCCCAAAAAATAAAATTGCACCTTGATTCTCAAAGAAATCAATTGAATTCGCCAATCAAGAAACTTTTCACAAGAATGGTACCGAAAGGGCATTAGTTTTAATTAACTAGTGTAACCAAGTCTCCGAACTCATAATCTCTGGTTCGCAGGAGTAATTTAGTTCTCCCGCTAGGTTACTTAGGTTTCTAATCAACCTACCAAAAATGATTAGTGGCGACTCCAAATTCTAAAATCATGTGAAAAAAATTAAAGTTGCGATTTGGTAGAGCTTGGGAGAGCTCGAACTAGGTTAGTTAATTTAATTAATTAATCTGGTAATCCATTAACCTAAAAAAATGAATTTTAGGTCGCGACAGACTTGTCACCATAAGAAACTTGTCTAGAAATTATATTTTCCAAATTTTTCGAACTTCGAGAAAATCTTTTTGAAATATTTTCAATCTCAATTTTCAAAAAATCATTTTCTTTCAAAATCAAATCATGATTTTCCTTGATTTCATGAAATTCTCTTTGCAAAAACTCAATCTTATCTTTTTAAGAAACATCTTTTGTTTAAAGAAGAAACTTTCCTTCTCAAAACAGGCACTTTTTTTAAAGCTTCTTTATAGTTTGTGCATATCTCCTCAATATACTCCAAAGCTTGATCTAGTATTTCAAAAGTACACACCTCAATATTTGAGTTTGAATCTAAATTTGAATATGAATCAAATTTTTTTCATTAGACATAAATTTGCATAATCTTCATCACTATCTTCAGAATCAATCAAAGTTTCTACTTCAACATCTTCTTGTATTTTCATACTTGACTTTGTCCTTTTTCAAAAATTGACGTTTCGGCTGGATGTGTCCTACTTTCTTGCAATGAAAATATACAACATCTTTGCTTTCTTGCTTGTTGTATCTTAGCTATTTCTAATCTTTTTGAATGATTTCTTTTCCTTGAAGGTTCTGCCTTTTCGAGCCATCTTTTTGAACGTCTTTACCATCAACGCAATTTCCTCATCATCATCATCATCATCATCATCATCTTCTTCTTCTTCTTCAAAATCTAACATTTCTTGATCAATATTAGAAGTTAAAGCAATTGACTTCTTACCTTTCAAGCCCTTTGATTTGTTGTTGCGCTCTATTTCATATGATTGTAATGTTCCAACATGCTCATCAATGGATAAAGGCCTTATTATTTGACATTCTTGTATCGAAGGCTTGATGTAGTTCCAGTCATCTGTTAAACCTTGAAGGATCTTTCGGTCCTACATAGGTTCAGCGACAGGAGCACCTTATTATGCAAGACGACTAACCAATATTATGCAAGACCACTAATCAAAAATAATTTCATCTGGTTTCATTTTGAATGCTTCATAATCGCTTGAAAGTATGTTGAGATTGGTTTCCTTTACTCTGTCAATTCCTCGGTATGTGACATGAAGTCTATCCCATATAACTTTTGATGATGATTCTTCTGCAACACGATTACAAATAGGAGTGGATAAAGCACAGAAGAGTGAGTGAACAGCTTGAGAGCCAAGTCCTTGTCTTTTTGCTTTTTTGGTCTCTGAAAGAGTTGTAGCTGTGTTGTCATTTCCCTCATTTCCTATGGAAAGAGTTGCCGAAGCAATAAGAACTACTCCATTGATTACAACATCCCACATCAGATTATATGATACCTTGAAAAACCACTTCATTTTGTTGCACCAAACATTATAGTCCTTTCCATCAAAGTAGGGAGGTTCGTTATTGAACAGTGAGTCATGTGTCCCTGAAAAATTGTTACAAGACATAGTAGATTGTTAACTCAGAAGTAAAACACTTCAAAATAATGAGTAACCTACTCTGATACCAATTGTTGTTTCTAGTATTATCATCTAGAGAGGTGAATAGGTGATTCTGAACAATTTTGAAACTTAATGCGGAATTAAAATAATTTTAGTCACAAACAAAGTAAAATTCATAATCACGATCCGAACACAAATGTGCAATAAACTAAACAAAAAGTAAAGAGTTTAGAGTTTAGAGAAATTGCACACAAAACTTATAGTGGTTCGACTTAGATAAGCCTACGTCCACTTTACCATACTGATAGCCAATTGGTTGGAATCCACTTTATGAATCATTGAAAGCTTACAAGTGATGACACACTTTGACACTATTACAAAACTCTCAAGGATAGAAAGTTTTACTCTCAAGAATAAGTGTTTCAGTCTAAATAACTTGAGCACTTTGGAATTGTATGTTCTGATTTCGGCAATAGTCAACATTAGTCTTATTTTATACTCCTTCGACCTTAAACTAGCCATTGAAAAGGCCCTCCAAAGGATCAATCTTCAATCGCTAATTGGACATCATCAATCTTGATTGGAAGATGCTGTATCCAAAAAGATCTGGTAGCCATTAATGTAGAGTCTAAACCCTTCAGATTTAGTCACTCATACAACTAAATCTTTAGTTTCCATAAGCAAAGTTAGTTCAAGTAAGAAGTCTTATTGTCCAGTGGAAGGTGATTTCCAAATGAGGATATTCTATCAATTAGTTTGTAGAATAATCTTGTTAATTAAAGATCATAAACTTCCATTAATAACGCAGTCAAATCGAAAACATACCAACGTGGGTCTTTAGAATCTAGAAAAAAATATATTGCAGAGTTTGAATGTGATTTAGATGCAGTCTTCAGAAGTAAAAGAATCCCTTGAATCTGAATAGTCTTGAACCGTGAATATGAGCTTCAATAATGTCCTTGTTAATGTTTCACAAAAGTCTTCCCTAAGGATTAAATCTTCAGAAGTAATAACCCACTTCATATGTGACATCCTGAGTTTCGATCCCTTTTTCTGGAATTCGAATACAAAATGGTTATTTCATGGAGGCGCTATAAATGAATCTCGCTTGGAGCTGGCCACTCTGAGATGACTAACCAAAGGGGAAAGGCTAACTAGGAATATAAGCACGTGGACCAAATGGTCGATACGCGTGACTCCTAAAAGCCACCCGTTAGTCTGAGAATTTATTTAAAGCTGTCGTCTTATGAATGAGGCCACGAATTAAGCTCCGAAATAGGACAATCGATTTTCATAAGTGTCACAGTTGTGAATTTGGACCTTGCCTAGAAAGGCGAAAAATGAGCAGATGGGTCTTGGAATGCCCAGTGAAAAAAGGGCAAAATGGGAAATTTCTATCTTGCCTCTAGTTTGAGCTAGAATCCATGGCATGAGGGTAAGAATATTTTTAGAGAGGCTAGAAAAATTTTACGGCGAAATCTGGAGTTATTTTCCGATTGCGATTGAGCCAAATCAGCACTGATTGAGTCCCACCCGATCCTGAAATTTCACGAATTTCGAGAAATGTCTCGTCGATCATCTTTTTGACCAATTTGACCAGCTTTGACCTAAAATAATTGAGGCCCAAGCTTTATCAGTTCAAATTTCACTGATAGTCCAAAAATCAGTCAATTCGTTCAGCATTATGTCGCTTTCGGTGAATAGTCACCGCCAATAATTATCCTTAAGATAATTATGGGTCAAACCACTCTCTCTCCTCCATTATTTCCAGAAAAATCTCTCTCCTCTCTCTCTCTCTTAATCTCGGATTTTTCTCTCTCTCTCTGCTGGGTTCCAGATTTCTGTTGCCGACTTCAACTGGACGCCGACGGAAATCCGACCGTTGGATCGTTGCAATTTTTAGGTATGTTGTAGTTCAATGTCTTGTGGTTCTATTCCAACTTGAATCACTTCGATCGGAGGTCGTTTGACCTTCCAAATCTGCTTCGCCGTTTCGGTCGACGAACCAGTCTTTTGTTACCCGAATTTCATATAGGGTTCATATTGAAATATGTTGACCCCAGCGACCTCTAGAGCTCATATTCATGTGAAAATATGGATTTTCAGCTTGTGAACCAACTCGTTCAGCCCTTGAACAGCCCGGGTTCGAACTTAATCCGCCGGAATCCGCCGTTGTCATCGTTGCCGCCGGTCATCGCTGCATCGTCAACCCTGTTTTGACTTCGTTTAGGTAAGTTAGACCTCTATACTTCGCTCATGATGTTAGACTTGCCATGGATTAGCTCTAGGGACCGATTCGTGGTAAATCGGTTTAGGAAAATTGGCCGTAATCGGCGTATTTGATGGAAATAAATTTCTGTGGGCTGTGAGCATGCTGTGGATTGATGAAATGTTGCTGTCCATGCTTGAATAATGCTGTTGGTGGTGGTTGGTGTGGTTTCCGCGAGGTTCGGGTACCGAAAAATGGATTTTCGGGATATTTAGAGCGAAAACGGGCTAAATAGTGTTTTGAATCACTGTTCATGAACCTCCGAACACTGTTCACGTGCTGCCCAATTTGAGTTTGGTTTGAAAATGACAAGTTTTGTGGGTTTCGTGTGGTTTGAGTACCGAAAACTGGGTTTACAGAGCATTTTACGCAAAACCGGGCCCGAGTAATATTTTATATTATTATTCCAAATATTTGGGGGCCCGTGTTCGTATTTAAAATAATATTTGAAGATATTTCTCATGTACTTGAAATAATTATTTGGGTCATTTTGGGTCCCATGTGAGAAATTGGGCATTTTTGACAAAATTGGGCACGTGAAAGAAATTGATTGGTTTGGCCAGTTTGTCGGCTATGTGAATTGAAATATTTGGGCACGTGTTTTAAGTTTTGGCCTAACGTACTTGGCCAAGGTTTTTGCCCAATTGAAACTGGCATTGTTTCGTATGCCTGAGTGAAAGATTTGGACTTGTATTTGAAATGTGGCCTAACGTACTTGGCCGACGATTTATGTCCAAATGAATTTAAAGGATGTTATTGCCTGAAAGGCGAGTGCGACAATTTGGGTTCGCAAAATGAGTTGATTGGCTTGGCCATTCGGCCGAAAATGTGGATTGAATATTTGGACTTGCATTTAAAATGTGGCCTAACGTACTTGGCCGATGATTTCTGTCCAAATGAATTTAAAGGGGTTTTGCTGCCTGAAAGGCGAATGCGACGGTTTTCGCATGTTTCATTGCATATCATTGTGACTTGGCGTAAAATGTAGCCATGAAGTCACCTGGCATAAAATGTAGCCATTGGCGTAAAATGTAGCCACAGAGGCGTAAAATGTAGCCTCAGAGGCGGAAAACGTAGCCTCGTGCGCCCTGAAGCGTAAGACGCGGGGTAGCTGGAGTGATAAGGTGCCAACCTGAGGCGTCCCACACGCGGGTTGAGGCACAGACCTGAGGCGTCCACGACGCGGGTCGGACCTGATGCGCCTATATGACGCAGGTCAAATTGGCTGTTAAGCCGAGGCTCAAGATTGAGCGTGCATGCATATGTATTTGCATTGATTGTCCTGGATTGGACGTGGTTTCAAATTGAAAGTTTAATTGCTTTTATTGAGCTCTTAACAGATTGTGTGATCTGGGTTTTGTGTGGTCCTGGATTGGGCCTGTTAAAAATACTTTATATGCTTGGCCACTCTGTGGCGACTTTTCTAAATTTGAACTGCTTTTTGGCGATGGAATTTGGCCCGGTGATTTTGAGTATTTGAGTTGGGACCTGAGAGTTTGGTCTAGGCCTGTTTGGCGTCCTGAGGAGGAGATTAGGGGTTAGCTTACTGAGATTTGTTCTCATAAGTGATTGCCCTTATTTTTCAGACCCCCGACCCCCGCAATGAATGCAATCCCGGTAAGACGGGGAATCCCTAGGAGCATTGACAGGGATTCACAGTCGTTCCCTGGTCCTAATGGAGGAAGGTACGTTAGGTACCAAAGCACAGTCTGGGTCGATATAGGAGGAAGACAGTGGCAGCCACACCTGTATGTGGCATGGTTATACAACTTAGAGGATATTTGGCATGGTCCGTTGCAAGGTTGGGAAGTTCCCGCTGAGATTGTAGCCTTATGGGATCCGACCAGAGATCAATTGACTGATGAAGGTGATGTAACAAGTGAGGAGGCGCAAGAAGCTGAGCCTGATAATGAGGACCCCGTGAATGATTTGATAGCATCTGATGATGGAAGGGAGAGCGAACAACCGTCAACTGAGGAAGAGGAGGACCCAGAGGAAATAGCATCATCTGAAGAGAGTGGAAGGACCGATGGAGGGATAGATGATAGCGAGTGAGCAGGAGAGGAATCGGACAATTTGGAGATTATCCTGTGAATAGCGTAAGTAGACTGTACTCGGAGTATCTTGCCGACCTCGTTCCTTTTTGTCAAAGGTCGTGCAATGGGACGTCAGGAAGGGGCGGAGATTTTGAATTGTAAGTAATCGTCATCCTGACTTTGGCTTGAAGGCTTTTAACTCGAGGAGAGGATAGAGAATTTTAAGTTGTAATTGGCCTCTATTCTCTGTTTATGAACATAATGTGTAATATAAAGTGTGGTTTGGTGCATTGATTGATTTCTCTCTCTCTACCTCGTTCCTGTATGTTTGTTGGGAGGAATTCATTTCCGTTGTGGCAGGAACTCTGACGTCGTTTGGTCTACGACGAGTTTCTTGGGCCGTCGTGGTTGTCGACCATTCGATCGTACAGGTATAACAGGGATGTCGCGTGGCTCATGGGGTTCGGGGCGTGACATCATATGAATAACCAGATTCAACATTGCATAAGCAAATATGCAGCAACTTCATCTTAAGTCTGAACACCAAGTTTGGAACAGTGTAATCTTTTTTATTCATGTGTACCTCTGATAAGGTCTTTAGAGCATCAACCAGGTTCTTTCTAAATAAGGATAGCTTTGTCAGAACAAAAACATTCAAAAGAAGGTTTTCTTAATACACCCGATAGACAATTCAGTGGATCAATTATGAGGAAGTAATTTATTGCCAATCCCTTGACCTTTGACATATATGGTCCCTAGTCTACCTTTGCCTGTATCAAGGAGTGACAATAATTTGCTATTTGAAATCTAATTTAGGTTACTTGGCTGACAAAGTGTCAAACCCCTTGTAACAACATCGTTGTCTCTTCCATATTCTAATTTTTATAAGTAATTGCTATTAATGTTTAATTTATATGTATTAGAGGGTTTTATGTAATTATGTTTCTTTTTGTACCCTTACTATAATTAGTAAGGAAAATTATTAAAAAAAAAACACTAAACCTATTGCACTTTTGCTAATTCAATCCTAAGCTTTTTAATTTTACCAATTCAGTCCTAGAACTTTTGCATTTGTGTCAGTTCAGTTCTAAACCTTTTTTGTGCTAGTTCAGTCCTAAAGCTTTTTTTATTTGTACAAATTAATTTTATTTGACAAAACTTTGGCTGATCAGCACTAATGTGGTGATTTTTAATAATATTTTAGTATTTTTTTGAAATTTTTTACTTTCTTCTCTCTTCTTTATTTTTCTTTTTTGTTTTGGGGTTTCACTTTTCTCTAGCTATGGATTGGAGTTGCCGATTAGATTGAGGATAAAGCTGAAAAGCCATTAGAGCTAGCACTATCTCCGCTTGACAAGGCCATGTTGGTACTGTTGGGTGAGGCCGAGCTCACTCAGCTATGGTGTCCCTATTCTAATTCCTTCCTCTGATACGAACCTTCAAATTTCTCATCTCCAAGCTAGCCATCTCTCTCTCTCTCTCTCTCTATGTATTCTTAGGGGTCGCCATGGCTAATCGATAGTGAGCTTAGCCTCACCTAGATCATTGTCTCTCTCTAATGTACATATGAGTGATGGGAGCACCTAGATGGGTGGAATAATAAGGTACAATAAGAAATGTAGGGATGTTGCATTTCTAGTGCTCTTTATTGCATTTGGGTGGCTATGATTGTTAATTCCAACTTTGGTTTCAACAAAGGAAATCCTTTGAGGAGAGAGAGAGAGAGAGAGAGAGAGAGAGAGAGAGAGAGAGAGAGAGAGCACATGCAGTGGCTAGCTTGGGAACGAGACTAGAGATTTGAAGGTTCGAGTCAGAGGAAGGAATCGAAATGGAACACCACAGCCGGGAGATGACGAGGCCAAATTTGGGAGAGGCTAAGTTCACCTAGCCACAATGTCACATCAATGGCAACAGCAACGCCATGGCTAGGAGAGGTCGACCTCGTCCAGCAGTGTCGATGCCGGCCTTGTCAAATAGAGGCGACAACACTAGTGGCCTGTGGGCTTTATCCTTCATCTGGTCAGTGACTCCAATCCATGGCTAGAGGAAGGAGAAGAGCCAAAACAAAAAAGATTAAAAAAAGATTTTTAAAAAGTAAAAAATTTCCAAAAAATATTAAAATTTTATTAAAAATTGCCACATTAGCAACACATCAATACTGGTCGGCCAAAGTTATCGGATGAACTTAATTGGCATAAATGTAAAAGTTTTAGGGCTGAATTAGTACAAAAGAGGGGTTTATGACTGAATTGACACAAATGCAAAATGTTTAGGAATGAATTGGTAAAATTAAAAGTTTTTTTGACTGAATTGGTAAAAGTACTATATTTAGGACTTCTTTTTGGATAATTTTCTCATAATTAGTCAATCTTGAAATACATATCATACAGCCCTAATTGGGACTAAGCTGCCATAAACACTTTGTCATTATTTTCTCTATAACTCTAAACATCAATGTTCTATCATCACAGGAGGTCCTGAGTTCAAATCGTTTTAGGTCTCTAATTACCTTTCTAATGACATATTCCCATGCTTAAACCAAAGTCTAGCCTACATGCAAGGGAGCATTAAGGTACTAATATTAAACCACACCTTCATTTAATAGCCAAAGCATTTAAAATAGTTGGCAGTGACCCTACCAAATCTCACATGGTGTTAGAGCTAGGAAAACACATCAAATCCTTCATCATCTCTATGACAAACCACACTACCTTGACTCCAATTGCTATTTCCACGATGTCCAATGCGTCTCCAAGTTTTCTTCTTCTGCACCATCTCTTTGCCCATTATATTCTCTTTTTGTTAATCCAAAATTCCTCAGACCTCTCAACTATTAGGGCTAGTGTTGTCACCTAGAGAGGGTGAATAAATGATTTCAAAGAACTATAGAAATCAATGCAGAATATAAACAGATAAGTACAAAGCTTAATTTAGATGATGATTGCTCACAAGATTTGAAGTGTTCTCAGATACAGCAGTGTGCACAATTCAACTATCATAGTATAATAACAAAGTATTTAAGGGATAGAGAATTTGCACAAAGAGATTATAGTGATTCAGCTTTGTTTAGGTCTATTCGACTTCTTCACACTAGCAGCCAATTAACTGAATTCCACTAGTAAATATCTCAAGATTACAACACTTATGACGTTT
>JAGVVM010003487.1:0-29278 GCA_019149425.1 Psidium friedrichsthalianum
ATTGTAATTTTGAAAAATAGAGAAGGATGACACGACTACTAGAAATGCAAAATGGAAAATAAAAAGCTGAAATGGGATTCTAGACATGAATTTGATTATTCTGAAAAATGAAATTAACAAAAGAAACACAGAATTCCAGACTATTATCTTTCGAATTTATGCATCCAACATGAAGGGAGAATTGAATAAAAAATATTGACTATTTTTTGGCAATTTTCTGCTCCAAATACACTTTTATTTATTTTATTATTAGTTTCCTGATTTCTGCAACAAATATTAAAAATGCCAAAAAATAAGGAAATTATTTTTTGTTCAAAAATTGGTGCCCTAGGCTTAGCCAGAGGTCTCCCAAGTTGATTTGGCAATTTCTCACTTTTTATTAATTTTTTATGATTTTTGAAAATAAAATGGCAGAAAAATACGAAAAATAAAAGGAAAATTATTTTTTTGTCAATTGGTTCCCTAGGCTTACCTAGGTCCCAAAGTTATTTTTCACTTTTTTCACTTTTTATATTTTTATGAATTTTTGAAAATAAATTGGACTAAAAATTCAAGTGTCCACAGCGAGCTCAACCAAACGTGTATTGAAGCTTAGGCAAGTTTGTTTCTTTCTACGTCCTCTACTAATTTTCTTAATGTAAGCTGAGATGCAATAGTTTTGGGCATGCATAGCTGCTAGTGGAATCTGTGTATTGTAGTGGTGCTTGTTGGAGGTCAGAGAATTTTGGATGCTGTTAACACTTGATTTTTTAATCACATTTTCTCTTTAAATTAATAGAAAATTCATAAAATTTATAAAATAAAAAATCAACTTTGAAAACTTGACCAAGTATAGGGAACCATTTTGACCAAAAAATAAATTTTCATATTTTCCAGTATTTTCCTGCATTTTTATTTTTGAAAATTCACTAAAAATCATTAAAAAATGAAAAATTTATAAAATCAACTTTGGAAGCCTTGGACAAGCCCAGGCAACCATTTTTTGAATACAAAATAATTTTCCATATTCTTTGCATTTTTTTAAATTTTTTAGAAATTAGAAAAATATTTGAAAATATAAAAAAAATATATAGCATTTAGGCCACAAAAATACACAAAAATGGTCAATATTTTTCTTTTAAATCCCTTTTTCATATTGGCCATTGCAGATTCAAAAAATTCCAGTTCGGATCACGTGTTCCTTCAAGAGCATAATCTGAATTGGACCTAAAAAAATCCAATTTGAGTCAATTTATTTTCATTTTTCACTTTTAGGAGTTGTGACATCATCCTCTAATAGTCTAAATTTTTCAATGGCCTGATGGTGTATTTTTCATTGTTGCGTTCGGTTTTCCTCGAATTCAATTTATCGTGTGACGGATCTCTCTCTCTAATCCTGGAGGCGCGAGCTCAAGCTGAAGTTCTTCATCGGGCTCTCTCCGATTCGCCAATCCTACCACTGGCTGCCAGAAGAAGCTCGAGATCGATGATGACCAAAAACTGCGAGTATTTTGTGAGAAAAGGATTTCATAGGAAATCGATGGAGATGCGCTTGGAGAGAGGTTCAAGGAATCCTTGGGAATTCCATAATATATCCACTGTTAACTTCGAGTTGAATTTTACGTTGGGCGTCCCATACAAGGAAATAAGCTGCTCCAAGACATGTAAGCTTGCCTTTCGAGCTCCAGGCAAATTTGATTAGCTTGTATCTGCTTCAGAAGATCGTTTTGCAAACTCGGTCACTTGATGAGAGGCTGCATGTGTTTTTCATGATTTCAAGTTTATATTGGGTTCATCATTAAAGCCACCGAAAGCAAAGAGAAATTATGGGGTGGCATAATCATGTTCTTTGGTTTGGACACCGAAAAGTGGAGAATAGAAAAAGGGGAGAGCAGATTTTAATAAGCAAAAAGAAAAAAATGAATGGAAGACACAATCATGAGGAATACGCGGTGGAAAAGGGATGAAAAAGCTGAAAGTGGAGATGAGAGGTCCACGCCGGAGGAAGCGCCCAAAAACCCAAAGTCTCCTCTCCTTTTCCTCCTTCTTGATCCCAGAGATCGCGGATCGCACTCGAGCCACCGCAATTCTTGTTCCGTTGAAGCAGGAGTTGCTGAGCCTCGTGATTGTGCTCGCCGTCGCTTCTTCAGTTGCCGTCACGTGCAACTTCTTCGCCAATTTCCTCCGCCCATAGACGAAGCCCTTCTGTGACAGTGATATCGGTCCTCTCGATGCATTCGCAGATGATTGTGAGCCTTGTCCGAGTCATGGAGAGTGCCATCAAGGCAAACTGGATTGTGCTCGTGGATACAGAAAGCTTGGGGGGTCATGTGTGGAAGATGGAGATATAAATGAAACAGCTAGGAATTTTCAGAATGGGTTGAAAATTGTCTTTGTGAAGCGAATGCTCAGCTTCTATGCTATGGGACAGGGACAGCTATGCGTCCATTGACAGCTACAATGATTGCTATAAGTGGAAACTCCTGCTATATTCTTGATGGAGTGCTGAGAATGAGAGAGCGACCTATTGGAGATTGGTCACTAGTCCGAACCTGCTCGGGAAATGGTGTATCTAGTGTCGCTTTCTAGCCTGCTTATGATGGTATTAAGACGTGTTGAGCTGAATAAAGGCTCAGGGGGCTTCATCGAATAATCGCCTCTCAGTCTCTGCACTTTCTCTGTTTCAGTGCGATCGCAGCTCTGGTCATTGCCGTCGTCGTCGGTACGGTGAGAACCCTAGAGGACAGGGTTCCTGATGCTCACTCTCACACTCACGCTTGTGGCTCTGTCGATTTGCAAACGCTGCACCGATCTTCTGTCTGGTTTCAGATTCTCAATGATCTGCCGCTTTCGAGCTATTTTCGCCTGTTGATGACTCCTTTGCTAGCTTAGAAGAGGTGTATGAGGCCATTACGGACATTCGAGATTCTTGGAGTTGAAAAGAAGGGCGATGTGAGCTTCGCTATTTGTCCGTCCGTCATATCGGTTTTTGGTTCATCTTCGGCTCCGAAAGAGTTGTTTTTATGCCCTGAAAGTGAACAGCATCTTAAAATGCAATGTGGACGATGCCTCCTTTGAGGGCATTGCATCAAGACTTAAAGCTGTTATCAGCGATGCAAGTTCGTTACTTGACTTCTACTACTCAATCGGTGGACTTGTTCTAATCAAAGATCAAACTTCTAGAGTCGAAGTTCTTCTTGGTGATGCTGAAGGAACTTTTTAGTCGATCAAGGCTCTCATCTAGAGTGATGGAAGGTGGCGCTTTAGTTCTAGCAATCCTGGATCGAGCACATATGCTGCAGGATTGGCACTTGAAGCACTTGTTGGTGTCATTTCACTGGCTTCATTTGAAATCAATCTGTCAATGATCCACACAGTCAAGAATGATATAGTGAAGCTTTTCGACAGTATTGAGAAATATGATGATGGGACCTTTTACTTTGATGAGAAAGTTGTTGATGCACGTGAACATCAAGGTTCGCTTTTAGTATCCTCATCTGTCACTCGAGGGCCAACAGCATTTGCATCTGTGACTTCAGAGAGTATAACCCTTCTAGAGGACAAAATATTGGTTTAGCTAAATTCTTCCTGGGATTGGAATTCTTAGTGATGCCAAAGACTTGTTCAATCAGATTAGTTCATTAGCCTGCTTCGAAAACAATAGGGTTTCCATCCCCTGATTTTATCACTTCCAAGCACAATCCTTTCCTTGACAAAGAAAGACCCACTGAAGGTTAAGGTAAATACCGTGCTCGGTTCAAACTCTCCTCCCTTGAAAGTGAAGCTGCTTCGAGCTTTTAGTTCGGTTTCAGAGATGTTCCTGTTATTAGAGTCAGGAACTCAAGTATGATCCGGAGAGCACACTTCACAGCTTCAGAGTGCCTGAGACTGTTGATGTGGGAAGTTACATCTTTGTTTTTGAGTTGGTACTTCAAGATTCAGAGAATGGGAAAACCTTTGCTACTGAGGCCAAACTCAATGCCTATTTATATTACTGGAGTCATGAAAATCGAGAATACTGCAATCTCCGTGTTTGATAGTGATCTTGGGATGTAGATACCAGAAAAGCCTTAATCTGGGTCGAGAAAATGATGTCTCATCGTCAGCGAATCACCTCCAAAAGCTGTGACTTTCCTTTAAGTTGAGCACTCCACGTGGTCATACTTACAAGCCTCATCAAGCCTTTCTCAAGCTGAAACACGAGACAAAAGTTGAACATGTTTTTTTTTTTTTTGTTGTGGGGATCTTTGGAAAGTAGTTGAAATTGGTCCTGGATTTCCTGGGACTAGTTGAGAAGTTCTTCTATCTCTCTGGCACATATGACAGTCAGCTAACTGTTGCTGATACTGCTATGGAGAATTCTTTCTTGTTGCCTATCATCCACATTGAGTTAGATCTGCTAGAGGCTCCTGAAGAGGCACCTTGCCCTTCTCTGCAGCCTTCTGTGAGTGGACATAGATACAAGAACACATGGGATGGGCTCTCTTTTATAGTCCGTAATCAAAAGGGTGGAAAAAGTTGTTTGCAGGCCTAAGTATAAACTACATCAAGGACTTGCATAAATAAATCAAGGCGATGGTGGCCGAAAGAAACGCTGCTCCGGCGAGCTCAAGTTGAGGTCTCTGTATTGGCTCTCTGCGAGCTAGCATGGGGAAGCCACCTTATGAAGAAGAAGAAGAAGAAGAAGAAGAAGAGGAGGCCGTTCATAGGAGGGTGGTCTTCCATGCTGGGCTAGGTAAGTAGCTCTTCTGAGTGGGCTTAGTTTATTTGTCACTGGGTTAACTTCAATTTGGGCCATGTTTAGTTTGAGTTTTGTTGTAATTTTGAAGTCCTTAGTTTGGGCTTACAATTGAGCCCAATCCAAACGTAGTCCATATCTGCAGGCTAAAGGCTGAAGCCCTGACCCAATTCCCTTTGTTTAACATTATAATAATAATATAATATAATATCAAAATAATTTAATTAAAAAAATCAAAAATCAGAAAATCCAATAATAATAATAATAATAATAATAAAACATAAAAAATCATAATTTTTTTTCTATAAAAAAAACCTAGAAAATTCATAAAAATCTCAAAAATTAGGAAACGGACCATTTCGACTGGCCAATCATATTTTTGATGATTTTCCTTCTCGATCTTTTTCAAAATGATGATTTCGCCCCTTATGGGCAAATGGTCTTGGAAAAATTTCGAAAAAATTCTCAAAAACGTGAAAATAGGAAATGATCAATATTCAACTAGTTTGACCTATTTCCATTTCCCCAGCCTTGAAAAATGACCATTTTTCCCCTTCTAGTCATTTGACCCAAACCTTTTCGAATCACCCCAAAAATGATTTTTCATGAAATTAAGTATCGAAAGGGCGTTAGTTTTAATTATTAGTGTAACCGAGTCCCCGAACTCATAATCTCTGATTTGTAGAAGTAATTTAGTTCTCCCGTTAATTTACTTAGGTTTCTAATCGACTTACTAAACGATTAGTGGCGACTCCAAATTCAAAATCATTTAAACAAAAACCAAAGTTGCGATTCGTAGGGCTTGGGAGGAGTCTGTATTAGGTTAGTCAATCTAATTGACTTAATAATCCATTCACCTGATTGAAATTTTTTGGGTCGCGACAGGTGTAAATGTCGATTTTGGGATATAGATACACATAGGACTTGGGTAGACCAAAAATGCAGTTGAAGTTCTACAATTGGGCGAGGTACTGTAGAATCGGGGTGGAAGTATAAAGTTGGGAGTCTTGGGTTAGTTGTAAACTCTAGTCAACGACTAAATGCAGTCTTGATGTGGTGAGTAGTACACATGAGAGTTCGAATTATTGAAGTTTCATGTGAGCAAAAGAACCATACTTGGATAGATTTGGTGTGGATGAGATGAAGGCATGGTAATTGTGGATGAATAAAAGCTTGGTGCAATTATAGTTAGCTGAGTGGTGAATAGTTAGAGAGAGAGAGAGAGAGAGAGAGAGAGAGAGAGAGAGAGAGAACGTTGCGGGTGGATTAAAGTATTAGGGACCAACTGATTGTGTGAGGATTAAAGTGCCATACTTCTAGTGAAATTAGTTCCATTAGCTAATTCATATTGGGGCAGTGGTTGATGCGAAGCTAGACTGGTTAGTATGTGAAGGTCATGTGTCGGTTGGGTTGATGGAGGTTTAGATCTAAGAGTGATCCTACATCATTTTGTGGCCATTTACGACGTGCTGGAGGGTGACCTGGGATTTTGGGCACCTTGCCTTTCGACTATCTAGGCCCCTTAAGTGGCTAGGTAGTCCCAGTAAGATAGTTGATGTATGATGTATGGCATGGGCCGATGTTTGGCATTGGATAGGTTCTCGGGTTTGATATGGGAGTTTTTGTTGGGGATGGTTGTCCTTGTCTTTTGCATAATGGGTAGGGCGATAGGCTACTTTTTGATGCCACCTAACGAGTCTCCCAGTTATAAGTAAAACGGACCCGACATTTGTTGGCTATTAATAAATAAAGTGCAGTGCTTTATTATTCATCTATGCATTATTTTAATAAATTTTCTATTAAAGTCGATAATGGACATGACAAGCCTAGGACATCATAGCCAATAAGAACATAAAGAAGATATTAGCTAAAATGGTTGAGAATTATCGAGATTGGCATAAAAGGTTACCATTTGCACTCATGGCATATTGTACATCCATTCCAACATCGACTGGGGCAACTCCATATTCTCTTGTGTATGATATGGAAGCAGTATTGTTTGTGGAAGTAGAGATTCCTTCATGCGAATTCTTTCTCAGGTGCAGTTGACTGAATTGATTGGACTTAGTAGAGATTGGATCAATTGAATTTGATTAATGAGAAGAGTCTTAGGGCACTATATCATGGCCAATGTACCAGTAAAGAGTTGCTAAATCCTTCAACAAGAAGGTCCAACCAAGACACTTCAAAATAAATGATCTTGTTTTGCGGGAGTTGTTACCCATAGTTCCTACTTCAAAAGGGAAATTTGCTCTGAATTACGGTTGTTCATACATTGTGAAGAAGGTACTCCCAAGAGGTGCCCTGATCTTAGCAAAGATGGATGCCCGTGTATTTTCTAGTCCTATTAATTTTATTGCTATTAAAAAGTACTACACTTAATTTGTGCTCATTCTTTTGATGTTATGAATAATCAAGTCTGATAATGAATTTCATGATTTTTTTTCATATTTTTTTCGTATTGGTAATCTTCATTGGGAAAAGATTTTAATCAGGTAATTTGTTTTATCATATGGAATGATCATGTTGAATGATGAATGTTAGGATGACGAAAGGCAAGCCATTTTCATACACGTCATGTGTATTAATCCCCAGTGAGATGAGTAAAAAAATTTCGTTCTGACAAGGTAAAACGGTTATCTCATGAAAAGTATGACGACTGAAGTGATGAGAGACATTCATTTTTTCTACCCTATACACTACAGGTTGTCCTTGATTAATCCCTTTGAATGACGGTTTCATTTCTTACCCCTATTAGGAACAACCCCGTATCGGGGTAATTCTCAAAAAGTTCAAGTGGTTATAATTTTCTTGCTTTCATGTGTATCAATCTTCAAGTGTTTTTATTGCATGCGAATTTTGTGTTAGCTCAAGTGCTTTAGATATGATGAAGAGCATTTCTTTCTATACTCTACACATATTATCCTTTGTATACCCAATTTGAGTTGTGGATTCATTTCTCATAACCCAATTGGTGATCATCCTCGTGGTAAAAAATGAAATCACCTCGAAACATCAGATTGAATGAAGAATGAAGTGCCTTAGGGAAAATGAATCTCAAAAGAAAATCCATTAAGGAAAGTGCTCAAAATTCCATCGAGCAAGGTTTTTTCTTTCTCGAAAAAAAAGAAGATAAAAAAAGAAAAAATAATAAAAATCTCTCTCAAAAGAAGAAAAAAGAAAGAGAAAGAGAAAGAAATAAATCCTTGGCAAATAATGTTCCTTGAAAGGAAAAATTCGTGAAAAATCTGCAGAATGTTCACTCGAGCATGAATTAATGGTGAAAGTATCAAGAACAGATGATCATCGATTTCTTCATTATATACCCATTTTGCTATGAATAGGCCGTTTCGTTTCAAGCCTACCAAACCTACGTTACAACCCATACAAAAGTTTCCTCAGATTATGGCACATAACATAGAATTTCATATGCTTATAAA
The DNA here is from genome assembly GCA_019149425.1 of Psidium friedrichsthalianum. Taxonomy (NCBI): domain Eukaryota; kingdom Viridiplantae; phylum Streptophyta; class Magnoliopsida; order Myrtales; family Myrtaceae; genus Psidium; species Psidium friedrichsthalianum. The sequence goes on from JAGVVM010003487.1 coordinate 8,158, forward strand.
TGTTGCTCGAAGAAGTGCGAGCAAAATTTTTCTATCTCATTTTGCGGGGTTCCTGACTTGTAAACCCGATGCAACCAATGATAATGTTTTGTTCAATGCCAAATGACTTGCATAAGTCCCCTTCGCTTCGCTAAGCCTTTGACCGAGCTCTACATTACGATCCTCACAAAGACCTCTCAAATTGGTCGAATCATATTGGTTGTGAGAATATTTGGACATTTGTCAGGCATGATGATAGTAGTTCTAAGTGATTTTAACACCTGTATCAATGGTCAGATTTTAAAAAGCTTTTGAGAAAGAGTGAGTGAAAGTCCTTTCTAATTAAAGCTTTCTTATTCAATGTGATCAAATTTGTCAAAAGGATTAGACAGATTTCCTTATTGATAAATTCCCCAGTGAAACTCGATAATGCAGGTAGATTCAAGGATTCTATTTTCTTTATCTATGCACATATGTTATTTTAAACTTATCTTAGGTGACATTGTTTTTTATTTTGTATTTACTAAGTGGAATAGGTAACACGCATCTCTTTATATTCACCTAGAGGAACAGGTGAGATTGTTTTTTATTTAGTGTCTATTGAGTGGAATAGGTAGCATGCATCCCTTTATGTTCATCCAGTAGAACAAATGACATTGTTTTTCATTTCATGTTTACTAAGTGGAATGATTAGCATGTATCTCTTGAATATTGACCCTGTGGACCATGTGATATATCCTTTTGTGTTTGCTCAAGTAGCACATCCAATTTCATATTCGCTAAGTGGAATATGCGGCATGATTTTTTGTGTTCATCGAGTGGAATAGATAGCACAACCAATTTCATGTTCGTTTAGTGCAATAGGCAGTGTGACTTTTTATTTTGTGTTCACCGAGTTAGGTAGGTGGCAAAATTCATTTCATGTTCGCTGAGTGAAATAGGTAATATGAATTTTTATTTTGTGTTCAACGTGTGGAATATGCAACACAAACTAATCTCATGTTCATCTAGTGGATTAGGTAACACAGTCCTTTTCGTGATTGCCGAGTGGTATAGACAACACGTCCCCTTTTATCATTCATTCTAATTGTTTTTCAAATCATATCATGTGCTATTTTACATTTGTAGGAAAATACAGGTAACAGCCAAGCAACTCGGTACTTTGAGAACCTTACTTCGAGTGGAATAGAAGTTCGACGATAAAGGGAGTTCACAGCATTGCAAAGCATTCTCTCATTTGGGGCGCTTTTGTATGCGATCCGTATGTGAGGCTCTTTTACCGCTCCACCCTAAGTGAGAAGCCTTAACAATGTGTTCCTTATTATCTAAATATCATGCATCATCTTATTGCATAGAAAATGAGATTAAAACTCCCACAAAAAAAATCATTCATCATTTGCATTATCAAAATTGAAGGTTCAATTTTGTTCTTGAGCGAAATCTCTATAAGTCTCCACTCAAAGAAGGGCAGCCATTGACACCTAAATTTTGATTGTCCTTTTAGTTATGTTTCATAAAAAATCATAAGTTAGTTTTAGTTCCCACCAAAAATAATTAATTTAATTAGAATGCATTGCATAATTAATTTAGTTTTGCATTCATTGCATTTGCATTTTTATTTAATCAGATCGACATCAAAAAACAAGCAAAAATCGAAAAGCTGTGGAATTGAGCTTACACGTAAAAAAAAATTCGGCTAAGGCATGATGGGTTGTGCTGAAAATTTGAGAGAGCTTCAGCCCGTTTTTGCTCATTTAAATGTTAACACTTTTGATTAATTATTCTTTTCATTAATTAAAGCTTGGTTTGAGCCAAAAATACACAATTAGCCCATAAGAAGCTATGAATTTTCGGCTGGCCCATTGTGCACCCCATATGGCAGAAATTTTGAAGTGTTTTAGGATTATGGGATTCTTGTGGATCAGAAACTAATCCTACGGTCAGAACCTAACCCTACTTCAACTAGGATTAGGAAAATCTTATGTTTATATAAGCTAACCTAAGCTTAGGGTTAGGGGGACTGTCATTCTATTTCTATCACAATTTTGCTCAGAAAATTCAGGGGTGATTGAAGGAGTTCGAAGGTTTCCCCGTGGTTGAGCTCAATTCTTTCGGTCTACCTCCACTCACCTCCCACCGCTCGGCTCGTCATGCCAGCAGCATCGCTGTCACACCAGTAGCCTTGCCGTCGTCGACAGCAGCTCCAGCCCGAGGCTGCCCCGTCGCCTGCCTGTCCGTCAAGCCACCTGACTGCACACTGCTCGTCCGCTGGTCTTTTGCAATTTTGCTCAAGAAAATGTTTCTTGCCTATCAAGATATTTGACCAATTATTGGGCGAGTGTGAGCGCACCTTGAGATGCTCTAGAAACTTGGGTAAGTAAAGGACAGATTTTTACAGGTAGATATCCAAAATATATTGATTTCCCTGTTACTGCTCCATAATTTCATCCCTTTCTTTTTCACCCACTTGCTTAATCTGAAACTTATTAAGCAAGATAGGATAAGCAAATCGGCAAATCCTGGGACCTTTAAACCCTATTCAGAGAACTTTAAGATGGTGGGGAGGCTATTCATGCTGACAAATTTCTGAGCAGATCCATGCTTTCCCCCTTTATTTAATTGTTCGTGTTTGTGCCTCTTCTTTCGGTCTTCGGTGACCTATGAGCATCTTCTTGGTTCTACCTCCAGTCATTCAGATTTTCTCGATCTTCCCACCTTTTCTTCCTCACCTGAGATTAAAATATCAAGAAAGTGGTGCGTTTTTCAACCATCAATAAGGGTTTTAGTCTCGTCATCTCGCTATACGAATGATCTTTTTGGACCAGTCCTAATGCCTGCTATTTTAATCTTTTGTTGAAGAGTCATCGGAAGCCGCCGGTGTCAGGTTACAAAATTTCCTTCTACGTTGTCGCAAAGAGCAAGCCATAGCTAATACCAACCATTGCTCTTTATTTTGTGGCATTGCTCCTTATATTTCGACCCTTTTTTTTTTTTTGCTCCTTATTGCTAAAGTGAGAAATGGCTCAGTAGCTTCTGAGCTTGTCGTCACGTGGAATGGCAATATCTTTTTGTAGCGTTTTTGCATAATTGATGGAGGGCAACCAGGATTTGAAAATGCCTCCTCTCTAATCTGCTTTAGCTTTAACAGGGAAGGACATATTCCTGCCTTTTATTAAAGACAGATATATGTGCTAAGCTCCATCATTCAATACTTTGATCCATATCATTTCCCTGATCAGTAATTTTACAGCCGTGGTCGTGAATTTTCAGACATGTCAAAACTCCATGTACAAAAATTCCATGATTTTGTTAGCAACTGCCTAAACGTGTTACTAAAGTAGGGATTTTGCAAAATTTGTCATCAAGTTGATCTCTAATCCTGGTGTCAAGTGAGGAGACCATCTGCATGAACAGAAGCGCCACATTTATGCCATATTGGATGTGGAACCATTGTGGTTACTATTGTTTGTTTGATAATAGCCTCCAAAGAGGAAAACTTTCTGAAAGGATAATTTTCCCCAGTTCAGTGAATGGCTGCTATTTTGATGTCAAAAAGGTTTTTGTAAGTCAATAGACTAGTTGATATGGCACCGAGTATTGTCCACCCATATTCCATTGGTCCATGGGACTAATAAGAAAGGCCAAAAGCTAGTCCCAGATGTTGGAAAGTTTCAGTTTTAGACAAAATTCATCATTTCTGAAATGAATGTTCACTTGCAGTACGTTTTATGCTTACCAAGTTGCCTCCATATCTCATTGTTGAATTTCTTTTTTTCCTGATGTTTAATGCTTATGGTTCTCAGAACCAGCTATAACCGGAAGGCGAAGTGGGAAAGAAATTGTACCTGCGGGATAAGATTGATGTTGTTGAACGATCAGAAGGAAATTGCAAATCCTGCCACACACTAAACTGGATCTCAAGAAAGTCTTATCTAAAAAGAATCTTGGGACTTGGCAACTTGAAAATATTCATTTTGGTTGAATGTCTCTTATTTAGTTTACTGGATGTGGGGCTAATTGTGCTAGTTACTACGTTGAAGTAATAGATATGTTCTTTATCCATGCGAGAAGCCTCAACTTACTTCTCGGATTATACCAGTGCCATCACTTTTAAATTTCAATTGGAAATTCTGTTGGCACTTGTTAGAATTGGCATTTTTAGAGTGTCGTTTGCAGTGCATCCATATATGAAAAGTAGTTACATACTTTCATTGGCATGGAGACTGCAAGCTTCATAAATTTAGTCAATGTGAAACAGATCAGCACTTCAAATATTTTGAAATGGTATTGATTCTTGCACAAGAATAGATTAATTCCTCACTGACCGAATATCAAGGAACGTGTGGTTATGGTCAAATCATGGATCGCAGCCTACATGCAGTGGAACTTAACTAGGTGTGGACTTAACTTTCCCATCTAAGCATAGAAGTATATTAAGCACATATAACGCGCTTATCTCTTGGTACTTATGATCGCTTCTGAGTTTCTGAGAATGAGATGAAATCGAATGAGTTCGGAAAGTTCAGGAAGGAGGTGGACAGGTGGTAATTGCTCGAGTGCAGCTGTGACATGTGTTTTTCCTGAAACCCAAACGAGTGGAAAGACATGTTGAACCAGCAAAAGGTTCGCTCTAGTTACAGGAATCGGTGGAAATGATATAAACACAGGAGATCAAGTGATGATTCCAAGAGTTCCAACAAAAGGCTGCCCAAAATAATAGGACGGTTGTGAAAGTAAATCAAAGACTTACATCGTACTTCAAGAGAGAGGCAATCACGACAGCCTGAAAGATGGAGCGGCTGAACTCAAAGCAAAGATACATGAGACAGACAAATAAAACTAGAAAATTTAATTGAAGTTATTTAATCTAAGGCCAATGCTGTGCTACGGAAGAGCCAAGAAATAATTCCGCTCGTTCAGAGAAGTAAAGCAACATTTGGCATCAAACTTCTTTCGCCCAACGACAAGCAAGAAGCAGAGGTTCTATGCCTCCGCAAGATATAAACTTATGGAGTTGGCACTGCATATATGTATAAGAGGAATTGTCTTGTCTTACCATAACCCCACCTCTGTGATTGAAATCCTCCTGCTAAATCAGTTTTATCCATCATAATGCTGCCCAAAATGGCATTGGGCTGAGATCCTTCTCCTGTAATATCTTCTGTTGAGATGATTCACAGCATTTAAACTTGATCTTCAAAAGATTTGACTATATTGTGTTGGCTTCTTCTTATGATCTGCATGGAAGAATCAAATGATTATCCCAACAGAAGCTAACTAGCTGATACTTGGATATGTAAGCAAGCATTTATAGATGAGATAGGAAATTGAACAGCACCTCAGCGTCTCTCGCACATGATTATCACCTGGCAATGCAGAAGAATTTCTCTCGTCGTAGCTTATTGTAGTAGAAAAAATGCTTCCCAAATAAATTATGCTGATAACCAACAGGCGCAGCCGGCAATTACCCGGCCCCTCCAACTGAGCAGCCCCCAGTTCTTTTCTTCATCAAGCACGAAATCCTTGTGGTAAACTGCACTCAACTTAGCCCTAGCCTTCTTTATGAACTCCTGATCCAGAGGAAGCTGCTGGAAACCAACCCTGGTAAGACGAGCTTGCCACTGCTTATACGTTTCAGGCCTCTCAACCCTCTCCATACCTTCACATGCCACAATATTCATAATCTCTCGACCAAGGAAATCTCTCTCCAGAACCAACCTCTGCGCATTTTCACGAGAAATCGTAGTGTCAAACATATCGTATATCGCAGAGAGGTGAAAAAGAGCCTCCCGGAATCTTGTTATGAAAAATGGTGAGTTGTAGGATCCGTTTTTTATACCATGAATAAAGACATGAGGTTTCATACTCCTGATGAGATTTAAGACCATATCTCGCTGACAGTTCACCTCAACTGCCTCGTCATAGAGATACTCAAATCGAGTAAGACAATTCACGGCAACCACCTCGTCACTTCGAATGTTGAGATCTGCAACTTTGATACATTCCCAGCTCGCTGATGCTATTGCTTGGAATTCAAAAGGTACATTAAAGCGCTCACAGTACTTGGCCAAACGGCGACCTGTTTCCTCAATTCTTTCGGCGGGACGAAATCCAGGTTGTGGAAGCTCTATTCCCGTGATTCGCAGCTTTGGAACCCCTCCGGTTCTGTTTGAGAGCTCCTGGATAAGGATTGGCCATTGATAACCAAAATTAATACCAAAGTCTATTATATGAAGCACTTTTGCTGTTTCTGCTGATTTCAAAATCATGTAGTTTGAGAAGAGGATTAGGAATTTCAAGAATGGACAGGCTGAATAATGAAGTTGGTATGCTTTCACCTTATCAGCTACCGATCTCTTCTGGATAACTGAATAGTAAAAAGCTTTACTTCTACTGGCACTGCCTGCAAGGCGCGCTTCCAGCCCATTGGCAAAGTAATGGGCTGCTCTTCGAGAACCATCACTGGTGGGGGATGAATCTTGTCTGATTTGCTTTAGCAGTCCACGAGCTGTCTTGAAGTCATTAGCAGAGACAGCTTGTGCACAGAGAATCAGAAGACTCCTCAAATCTGATGTGTTCTTGTTTCCCTTACACTTACTGTGAAAGCCAATACCATTAGGATCATGAAGATCCTTGATTCCACTTAACTTCTCCGATTTGCACTCTAATGATAGAAGCCCCCCATTTTTGTTGCTGAGCAAAAACTTTTCAAGCAGATCTGAAAGCTCAGAGTCTTCATTGTACGAAGCCAATTGCTTGTTGGCCCGCCCTTCTTCGATCCTGGCATGATGCCTTTCAGGATTCTTTCTCCCCCTTGACCCATTCTCTGACTGATTACTACCATTGATGCCGGTTTCTGCTCTCTCCCTGATGGTTGGAGCCAATCCATCTTTCTCCTGATTGATAGTTATGTGAATGCTACTAGGGATGAACTTCCTGGCCTCCTCTAACCCTTTATTGAATTGCAGGACAGATTCATTGTTGCTGAACATATGCCTAATTAGTAACTCACTTGGAACCGAGTAACTAAACTTATAACCATAGTTAGGCAAGCTGTTTACAGAATTTAGGGAGGACTGAAATATGCAATCCACGTTCGAATGCAAGACCATATCACCTGGACTTTTGGCATGAATGGAAGCATAATCATTTCTTTCCGGAGCATCATTTGAATTTGGATCCAGAGAATGGCAAGAGTTGGAGCCGGTGCTGATATCGCCGTTACTACCTTGATCACCGCTGCTTCGACAAGAACTCCAACTTGAGCTGTTGATGATCTGATTGGTATCAATCTGTTCGGTTGGCTTTGGGGAATCTGGGTATTTCTTTCCAAGTGCATCATACAGGGACTTCTCTGTGTGTCGTAAAGCCATGACGTTGGGAACGACCCAAGGTTGCTCCTCCATATTCTCTTCCATAAGCATCTGATTTATGTATTTCAGAACAGGATCCTTTGAGTTGCTGTGATCTGAGAGGGAAAGAGACTCCCCCCTAGTCAAATGGCGAAGCATGCCTACAGCAGGTCTTGTATCAGCTGATGGAAGATTCAGGTCTCCATCAAGGTTAATGGGAACAGATGGTACACAAGATATGGATTCGGGTTGGTGCGGGAGAGAGGTCATTTCTGCAGAGTTGGAAATATCAGGAGGTTCATTGATTTTGGCTGCATTAGGGATATTCCGGGAGTGATATGAAATGGCTGGATGAGTGAGGCTATCGTCCTTGAAACCGCGAACAGGGGAAGAGAATTCAGGGAAGTTGGACTCCATTGTGATCACTCTCTCAAAATCCTACAAAAGCTCACTGCCTCAAACGGAGTGTCTGATGCAGAGTATCATGGAACTGCTCGTCAGAAGCCTAGCTTTGAACTTTAAACGTCATGTAAGACTGGTGGGTTTGGTTCAGCATTCCCAAGGGGCTTTCAGCCCTCAAAGCCCCTTGGGAAAATGCTGAACCATTTGGTTCAGCTTTAGGCCAGCATTTGGCCAAATGCTGGCCTTGGGAATGCTGAAAGCCCAATGCTAGTAGGGACCAGCATTGGGCTTTCAGCATTTGGCCGAATGCTAAAAGAAATTTTTTTTTTCAAAACTAACCTCACAATGGTAAAAATTACCAAATCCATTTGTAAAGTTATTTTTAGAAAATAATATTTAATCCAAAGCCCGTTTTGAAATCAGTTTTTTCCAAACGCAATTAGCATTTTCCCAAAGTCCTTTAGGCTAAAGACATTTGCATTTCACCAAAGCCCATTTGAAATGTTGAACCAAACCCAATGCATGTAAGACTATATGATCTACACGTAATTCACCTTTTTTTTTTTTTTCAGACAGTCGAATCCCCTGAGAGTCTAAGATGATTCTAATCCTTTGGAGATTCCAGGGACGCGCAAATGAAAAACAGAGGAATCATCTTGCGGCATCCAGTTCAAAAAGTATGAACAGAGTGCGAGACACGTAAAAATTGAATCGTTCTGCGAATGTAATCTTAGCTTCTCTAGACATTGAAAATAAAGCAAAGAATCAGTGAAAAGAAACGTAGAACTACTGGAACAAGTCCATCGATAGAGTAATCAAAAGCTGCATCCACAATAACAAACAGATGAAAACTGCAAGTAGCCTACCGAAAGAAGAAATGTGGAACTCTCAGGAGGATTGAATTGAACGGAAGCTCCCGATTTGCAAACGCCCCTGCACTTTGAGTGGTTCTCCTTTTATAGATACAGAATAAGATGACATCTTTTCACCTCCTTTTGATGGTAAAACACATTTACTCATAACCTCAAGTCAAGCTCAGCCACAGTGATGCAAATGATGACGAATGTAATCTAAGTGAGAATCCATTTCTGATGGGATGGACCTTCATCTTACTCTAGAAGACAGAACTACAAGTTTCAAATATCTGGGGCATGCTTTTAGTCTCTGTCTAATCCCATGGGCCACAGCAAGGATAAGTCTTGGCGCTTGTCATACAAGCCTCTTGACGCATGGAAAGCCTTCTTTTAGAACAACATAGCAGCAGCCATTCACTGTATCGGAAAGACGACCATTTAAAACAAAAAAAAGTTTTCAACCTATGAGGCTACATGTAACCATCCGTTTTGACGAGGACGAGGAGTGATCGCCGGGGCCAAAGTATTCGGATAAGGAGCGACTTCTGGCAGGCTTCTAGATTGGAGAAAAAATCAAATTGCACACCAAATAGGTATAGAGCGTGGATAAACATGTGATGACTGGAATAAGCTTATGAAGGCGCCTTTTGATGTGACAGTAAGAGTTAAGCGTGCCCAAGCTAAAACATAACTAGGATGGATAATCTATTAGGAAAGTGTTTGCCTGTTCGTCGAAGGACAAAACCATAAGGCTTGGTATGGGATGAGCTAAAACAGATAATATCTTGAGTGAGTTAATTTACAGATGTCACACTATAACCAAACAAAATATTTATCAAATACTTATGGTCCGAAGTCTGATCTAGTCCAAAGTGGTCCAACTGTTCCTAGCAATGTTCGGTTTAAGCAGACAGCAAAGTTTAGACCAGCTTGATTACAAATGGGCACTCTTACCTCTCTCGGGGAATCATGAAGTTATGTTGATTTTATGGAAATTGTCAACTACTCTGTGCTCTGGAAATTTAACTAGTCGAGTTTCTTCCATAGTTTGCCGGTCAAAGTAACTCAGTTTTTAGAATCACAAGGACTAAATGTTGTGATATCCTGGATTAACATTAGTATGAGGTATTGTCCGTTTTGTCCCATCCCCTACCGAGCGTAAAGCCACTTATCCGGTAGTGCTCTAGCTTGTTTTAGTTTTCACACGCACACGGACTCATGTAAATTATTATATTAAGTGAGAATCTGTTTCTCATGCGATAAAATCTTTCTTTTACACTATAAGACAAACTACGAGTTATTGAGAAAACTTCCTAATTGATTTTAAAGTTGACAAACAATCCATATTTTCTAGAATCTAGTAAATGTGTAGAGATACTCTTTTATAGATTGTTTCTTACCACAAGGAAGATGTCCTACCTACTTCAGATATTGAAGAATACACATACTTTTTTTGTGTAGGATTTTGATTTGTAATTCATACTCCAATGATGATGCAAGAAGAGCTCAAACTCTGAGGAGTATTTCATAAGCAATCTTCATATTCATATATGAAATCAAGTCTCAGATTCTAATAGAGATCTATCATCTTATCATAATGACTAGCAATCTAGTTTGAATCAATCAAGAAGATCATTTTTTTTTATCAAGGCATGGTTTTAAATTGAGGAAGAGAAGATTTATTACCAAAAGAAGAAATCTATCTTTGAAAACCTAGATTCAATTGTATGGGTTGTTGGATCAACAGGAGATTCTAATCTTGTTTTTCAATGGCTATGAAATCCTATCATACAATCTCGTCCAACAAACTAATTGGAGAGCGGTCCTTTGAAAACCTTCTAACGGCTAGATTGGAGGTGGAAGAGTATAAAAGGAGACTTCAATGCTGAAGGCTAGATTGGAGGTGGAGAAGTAGAAGTATAAAAGAAAACTTCATCTTTGAAGAGAATACAAGAGTTTAGAATATGAAATTCCAAAGCACAAGAAAGTTTCAACATTACTTACTCATTCTTAATCTATACAATGTAATCCTTTAGAGGTTCTTATTCAAAAGTGATTGAGTGTAAGACGGAATAGTCTATCAAAAGGATTGTCACCAAGTTGTAACCTTTGAACGATTTTAATAGTGGAATCTAGCCGATTGATTTCCAGCCGTGAAGATGTGATCATAGGCTTGATATAAGCCGGACCACTATAAATTTTGTGTGCAATTTCTCTATCCCTTTTACTCCCTTTTATAGTGTCTTGACAATAGAATTGTGCACAGACAGGCTCTAAAGTTAGCACAGATATTCTTCTTGATCAAACTTTGAACTAGGATCTGAACTCGTTTTATTTTAATTCCACATTGTTTTAACAACTTTCTTAATATTACCTATTCACCCTGTCTAGGTGATATTGCTTGCACCAAAAAAAGTTTTCAAAATCCGGGAAAATCTTTCTAATCCCATGGGCAAAGCAAGGGTAAGTCTTGGCGCTTGTCAAACACGTCTCTCGACTCACGTAAAGGCCTTCTTTTACGGTAACATAGCAGCCATTCACTGTGTAAAAAAAAGACGACCGTTTGAACGAAAAAATATTCAACATTGGAGGGCTACAACCAAAACAAATCTTATTAAATAATTTTTTATTCCATGTCTGGTTGTGCAACTTTTCCTGGCACTGTTGAGCAGACCCCAACGTTTGGGAGCAATTGATCACAAATGGGTACTTATACAGCACCTGGGGCAATCATGAAGTTCCACTGATATTCCAACTTGATAACGGAAGAAGAAGGGACCGACCGAGATCACAAAAGTTTTGACCCATAGCCAAGAACCAATTGACCACCAGCACCAATCCCACAGCCAACTTGTCTCAAACTCTTGTCTCCGTGCTGCAAACACTTATATAATCAAGAGCCCGGAAAATTTCTCTTCACCTTCAATTTGTGGTTGTAACTTTAGAGCTTCGTTCAGGTACGCATGTCATTAGCAGAATTGCAATTGTTGAACTCTACTTTTGTTGTGATTGCAGCTTAATTTTGACTACTTTTTGTTTAAACGTCATGTAAGACTATATGTTCTACACGTATTCATTTTTTTTTTCCCCTAGACAGTAGAATCCCCCGAGAGCCTAAGATGATTCTACTCCTCTGGAGATTCCAGGGACGCGCAAACAAAAAAACAGAGGAATCATCTAATGGCATCCAGTTCAAAAAGTATGAACAGAGTGGGAGACGTAAAAATTGAATCGTTCATGCGAATGTAATCTTAGCTTCTCTAGACGTTGAAAATAAAGCAAAGAATCAGTGAAAGGAAGCGTAGAACTACTGGAACAAGTTGATCGATAGAGTAATCAAAAGCTGCATCCCCAATAACACCAGATGAAAACTGCAAGTAGCGTACCAAAGGAAGAAATGTGGGAACTCTCAGGAGATCGAATTGAACGGAAGCTCGCCAGTTGCGAACGCCCCTGCACTTTGAGCGGTTCTCCTTTTATAGATACAGAATAAGATTGACATCTTTTCACCTCCTTTTGAAGGCAGAAAATCGTTAATAATAAGCAATTGCAAAGCCCGTGGACCAGGTCAGAGTTCAGACATCACATGGGACTCTTGTAGTCATCATTAAATGTCTAATTTTACCCTCAAAGGGGAACAATCTCTTGAAAGGACGGCGCTTCCTGATGCAGTGAATGCCTGCTATTGTTGAGAATGAGGCTTTGAAAAGTCAAAGAGACGAACCCGACTCAGTTTGAATGGCACGTGAGACCAAAGGGCCTGTTTGTGTTTGGCAATGATTTTGCTCCCGAAACAGAAAACACAGAGAAACATGTTTGGTAACATAAATCATTTTAATTCTCAAATTTCTAATTTTATTCTTAGGAACATATTTGTAACAAAAACAAAAATCATAAAAAAAAGTTGATTTTTTAGTTCCATAATCATTTTTCAGAAATAAGGCCTCTCACTTTGTTCCCACTACCTCACGCCAGAGAAAACGAAATAATTTTTTAAAAAAACATTTAAAAAATGATGTCTTTTTATGAAAAATAAAAAATAATATTTAACTGTATTGCATGAAAGTGCTTAGCATATCATTTTTCTTAACAAATTATAAAAATAATTATTTCATGATTTGGCTAAATATAGAAGTGTTTAAGTAATATAGTTGGGTTGGTATAAGTCATTAGATTTGTATTGCAAGAAAAGTAGTCAAAACGGGTTAAATGAATAGGGGTTAATATCACAAAAACCCCAAACTGGTATACCCATGACAAATTTACCATAAACTATTTTTTTGACCATAAAAAATTTCAAACTGGTATACTTGTGACAAATTACCCCAAATCAATATACTTGTGACAAATATACTCTCTGTTAGTTTCCATTAAATCTAAGTCAAATTGCTGAGCTGGATGTATGTGGCATTTCACGGAGTGTGCCATTTTAGGGATTTTACCTTCTGTTTGTCATAGGTGTACCAATTAGGATTTTTCGTAGTCTTAACCCAATTTAACGAAAGGTAAATTTGTCACAGACATAATATTTTGGGTCTTTCATGTAAAAAAAATTAATTAAGGTAAATTTGTTTTAGATATACAAGTTTGGAGTTTTTGGTGGTCAAAAAAATAGTTTGGGATAAATTTATCACAGGTATACTAGTTTGGATTTTTTGTAGTCAAAAAAATAGTTTGGATAAATTTGTTACAAGTGTACTAGTTTATGGTTTTTCGTGATAGTAACCTAATGAATAAATATGAAGATTTAGAATAAGTAGGAATAGAAAATTCTATTTAAGTTTTTCACTTCTTGATTTTTATTGAACCTATAAAAGATATAATATTCGGTGAATTGATGTTCCTACTCTTAGCTCTAAGTAAAATCTATTCATAGTTGGCCAGTCCCCCATGGTATGGCTTCTCGCTTTCATGAATGTGTCTCCCCTCGGACCCTATTCGATCGATCCAAACTAGACCTGACACACCTATTTGACACCTCTAGAACATGACACCCCTATTTGACACCTCTAGCACCATGTCCATTCGTGGCAAAATTTAAGTACAAATTACGTATTGAGCTCATGTTCTTTCTTAAGGATCGCATTTGTTTTCATGATCCATGAAATAAATAGACTAATTATGGATTATGCATGATTTCTATTCATTTTGTTAGTGATCTTATATGATGTCTCATGCTCGCAACATGTACTATCGGCTTTAATGGTAAATTAATTGAAATAACATGCAGATTGATAATAAGGCACATCACTTTATTTATTAATGGCTGACAAAGGTCGGTTCTGTTTTACTTACAACTAGGAGACTTATCGGTTGTATCAAAGTAGCTTATCGCCCTATCATTAAACAAAAGACATGGACAACTGTCCCAACGAAAACTCCCATATCACAACCCCACAACTTGTCCAACGCCAGCCCGTGTCATACAATATCCCCCTAAACTATCCTACTGGAACTACTAGCCAGCCTAGGGTGCCACATAGTCAAAAGATAAGGAGCCCACAAACCTAGGTCATCCTACAACACATCACAATAGCCACAAGACGGTGTAGGGTCACTCCTAAATCTAGACTTCCATTGACCCACAGCAGACATGTAACCCACATATACGCCAGTTTGGCATCTTAGGGACAACAAATGGTGACATCTTCCAAGTTAGATGGACTAGTACGCCATAAGAGTTGTAGGGGGACTAGCCATAATTACTTACCTAAAAAAAAAAAAATTCAACAATAAAAGAGTGAGAAATATTCTCAGTAAGTTAGTCCTCTAAATCATCGACTAATTCGTCTAACAAGATGGAAGGTAAGGGTTCCTCCCATAAACAATTAACTGTAGTATATTGGAAATACCCAAACCTTTGGTATTTGCCCAATTGAACGATAAAAGTGATACATAATCGAGTACATGGGGTCATAGTCGTTTGGCACAACCATATGCACCTGAAGTACAGTTATGAGCGCAATAGTCATTTCAATATGCGTGAGTCTCAAATGTCTCGTGCCGCCTTCAAGAGTGGTTCAGTTATATAGTAGGACCACCCAATACACACCAGGGTGTTCCTATAACTCTATGGGGGTGAAATTCTGAAAGTAAAACCATATCTCGAGCTTTGCTCAATTCATTCTCGTGGTATTGCATTTAAAAGTTATGACCACGCTTAACATCAATGCTCATATATGTATGATTATGTAGGACTCAATGTTTATACTAATGAGGAATCACAGTTCCTCTAATCAAACCAAGCTAACATCACTCCTAATGTTCGTCCCAAAATGATTGAACTATTGGCACTAAACCTCACCAGAAATATTTGATTCCAATCCTCTAAACCTCTCAGTCTCCATTATTTTAATGCACATTCACGCTACCCTTTTTATCAGACTAAACAATCAATAGCTTGACTTAATAGGACTATGCTAGGATTACGTCTACCCACACTAACACCCCTTCGCATTGTCTAATCGAACCTGCCTAATATCAATTCCTCTGTTCACACAGAAACACCACAGCTCAACTCTCAAATGCACCACTTGTCGCCTCAAGGTTTTATTCGAATATCGACCAAGGTATACGGACCAACTCAAAATGACATGTACCAGACCTTCAGACTTAAACAACAATCATCTGCAGCTCGCAGGCTCGACCAAAAATTGTCTACAGCTCGAATTGCTACATCTCAGCTCATATTACAGAAATTAGTTCGTGACTAAACAAAAAAAAAAAAAACCTTGCATCTCATTATCGTAATCACTGACAGTCCTTCGACACCTCCCAGGACAGCCCAATTCTAGTCCAACTCGTGATATGCTTAAGAATCCTAGGTCTATGGTACAACAACACCTTCGGTTGCGATTGGTTCTTTTACAGAGGCAAATAACCTTGTGCACGAGCTACTCAACTCATACTTCCCCATTTTCTGATTCTGTAACTGAAAACCCTACTCCTCCACACTGTCGGCTCATCGGATTTATATCCTGTCGGTTTCACTTAGCTAGTCGACCACTCTCACATCGAACCAACCAGTCGTTCCCCTATCTTTCCAACCTACACACCCGATACCTATTAGACAATCTAGTAAATGGGTTGGAGAGGTGACTTGCCTTGCTTGTGTTGCACGTTGTTCTCGAGTCTGTCTGACGACTCTTCCTTCGGCGCGACTAGACTTGCACCGTCGGGAGAGATCAGCTACACCGGGAAGAATGCAGAGTCCTTTGCTGATGATACATCAAGGAAGAGCAAAAACAGAGGCAATGGGTCTAGGGGTGAGCATGGGTTCGGGATAGAATCGATAACCGGAGAACCAAACATGTGGTTTCGGTTCGGTTCCCAATTCTGGTAAAATAGGGTCCGTTCCCAGTTTTCGGATTTATAGGAATCGTCGGTTCCGCTTTCGGTTCCCAGTTCTACCTTGGACTCGAACCGGAATCGGAACCGGAACCGGCCGGATCATATTGGTTGATTTTTTGACAGATTTGGTTAAGGTGGTTTCGGAGGAGCATAAAGGTTTTTTGCTAGTATGGTTTTGGTCCATAAAGAAGTTAGGATCGATCAAATTTTCGCTTAAAATCACTGGTTTTTTTGTTTTTTAATTTAAACGCACTTCTTCTATTTCCTCAAATTTGGCATTATTCCTGAATTTTCAAATGTTTTCATAGCTACTCAAGAAGGAATCAAGCACTATAGATTGATTGCTGTCCATGCCGGGTCAAAAAGTGGAAAAATGTCGAAGAGCAACTGACGAGTACGGCGGTATAAAATCATATGGTTGAGTATGGTAGACTCTCGGGTATCTTGGAATCGAACCTTGGAACCTGTGACAGGGTAGGTTCGCGGTTCCACGGTATGCATGGTAGGTTCTAGATTCTAAAAATAAGGAACCTGTACTAGCGAGTAGGTTCTAGGTTCCAACCTACTCGGAACTTGGAACCACTCACCCCTAAATGGGTCGGCTCCTCACTCTTTTGTTCTCCAATTTTTCAGCTCTAGCATTCAAACCAATGGGCTTGAATCTACCACCCAGGAGATTTGCTTGGCCCTCTACTCCTTCTATCCATTGCTACTAGAACCAGGCCAATACTTGTAGGGCCCTATATGGCTAAAATTGGTTTGGGCTAGTCCTAATATGGACCCGGCCCAATCCTTGCCTCTCAATCCTACTCACTCTTCCAGGCCCATTAATAATTTCAATGGCCTTTTAATCCAAAACGCTCGTTACTCCAGATCACTTGAGTCAGCTTTCTAATCCATTTTGTTTATTTTTATTTAATTTAAAACTATTTAAAATGGGGCGTCGTATTACATAGGTCAACTTTATGGCGACGTGACATAATTATTTAACATAAATTAAAAAATTGGGATAAGAAATTGTTCCCAGGAATAGAATTTTGTTCCCGTGAATGAAATTTTGTACGGTTACCAAATCCATTTGTATTTCGGGAACAAAAATTTGTGTGATTATTAAACGCGCTCTAATTGTCTAAAACTCATATAGAGAACAAAATCAAAAAATCGAGTCCATGGTGATGAATTCAGCAAACGTGGAAGACAGTGTCCCTTTTCTCATCACTTGTTTCGGGGGTCTATTTGTGAGCGCTATTTTTGAAGATCCGATGGAAGTAGACAAAGCAGATGATCCTAATGATGAGTCCTACTTGTGAAAAGACTCCCGAGGTCGTCCCTCGATGTAATATTTGATGAACCATTGGAAGGGTTGGATTTACAATAACAGTGTAATGTTTTTCGCATTCCTTGTGTGGGAAATTTTATTCTTTTTAGGACCTTTCATTTCAATTCATGTCACATCCTAGGATTTCCTTTTCAATAAGATGTAATTCGATTGATTCATTATCAATAGAGTTACAAAAGTTTCTCATTATTTTTGGAATCTTACTGAATACCAAACTAACTAGATGACGATAATCAATGATCGAAAAATATGTCATCTATGGTAAGCACTAAGTATTAGGCTTCCTCAAGAATTCTTGTCCTAAGGTTTCCAAAAAACAAAGGGGATTTTCAAAAACTGAGCATTTGCAAAAACTATAAATGCATGCAATGTGTTAAACCCTATTTATCTTTCTAATTCCTTTACTTTATGTTTCAGGGGTAAGCTTATGGATGGGGGAATAGTGGATCCAAAAATACATGAAATTCATGAATCAGACAATTCTGATTCAGATGTCGAGGAAATACTTTGGAATCTGGAACATCACAAGAAATCTAAACCGACTATTGAAGAAACCTTATCAATTAATCTTGGTGATGCGGAGAATCCCAAAGTTGTGAAGATTAGGGCAAGTTTCCCCAAAAACATGGTCGGGCATCTTACTAAGCTTCTTAAAGAGTATCCAGATATATTTGCTTGGTCTTATGCAAACATGCCGAGTTTGGATTGATCATTCGTCCAACATTGCTTACCCACCGATCCCCCGATAAAGCCTAAGGAGTAGAAACCTTGAAAAGCTAAACCAGAGTTGTCAAAGAAGATTAAGGAAGAAGTTATGAAGCTCCTGAATGTGGGGGTCATTAAGGTTTCCCAGTATCTTGATGGGTGGCCAATATAGCTCTAGCAATGAAGAAGGATGGGCGACTTTGAATTTGTATGGATTATCGTAATTTGAACAAAGCTACCCGAAGGATGATTTTTCACTCCATCATATCGATGTGCTCGTGGATAATATCATTGGATTTGAGATTTTTTCTTTCATGGACAGATTCTATAGTTACAACTAGATTTCTGATGAATGAGGAGGATAAAGTGAAGATAGCTTTCACTACCCCATGGGGAGTGTTCCATTATAAAATTATGCCTTTTGGTCCCAGAACTGCCGGGGCAACATAACAACGGGTGTTGGTAACTCTATTCTATGACATAATGCATGAAGAGATCGAGATTTATGTTGATGATATGATCGCAAAGACTCGACATAGAGAAGACCATGTAGAGACCTTAACAAAGCTATTTGATAGGCTTCAAAATTTAAATTGTACCTCAACTCGGCCAAATGCGTGTTTGGGGTGTGTTGACACCTGATTTTTTATCACATTTTCTCTTTAAAAAATTAATAAAAAATTCATAAAAATTCATAAAATTAAAAAATCAACTTTGGGGACCTTGGCCAAACTAGGAAATCATCTTTGAACAAAAATGATTTTTCATATTTTTAGTATTTTTCAGCATTTTTTATTTTCGAAAATTGATAGAAAATCAAGAAAAAGTGAGAAAATTGAAAAATAAACTTGGAAGCCTTAACCAAGTCTAAGGAACCAATTTTGAACAAAAAGTGATTTTTCATATATTTCTTATTTTTGAATAATTTTTTTGAAAAATAAAAAATACTTAAAAATTGGGAAAAATAACATTTGAGGCCACAAAAATACACAAAAATAGTCAATATTTTATTTTAATTCCCTTTCATGTTTTTTTTCATCAAGGTTGGCCATCACAAATCAAAAAATATTCGTAATAATTCGGCGAGTTCAGGATCACCAGAGCACGGGCACAAATCAAAAAACTTCGGGGTCATATGTTCGAGCATAATCTTGAACTTGCCCTAAAAAAATCAAATCAAGTCATTTTATTTTTATTTTTCACTTTTAGGAGTTGTGAGATTATCCACTAATAATTTGAATTTTCATCTTGCCCCAATGTACTTAGAATGACTCAATTTTGTAAAGGGTTTAGTTGAATTTTGCATTAAAATCTCAAGGACTATAGTGCAAATACCTAACACTTGATGGATTATTTTGTAAATAACTAAAAAAGAGTTAGTGGAGAAATAGTGAAGAAATTGGAATTGAGAAGGGAAGATGGAGAAAAATAGATGGAGAAAATAAGATTAGAATAGAGAAGGGAAGATGGAGAAGAATAGATGGAGAAAATAAGTTGAGAATAGTGAAGAGAAGATGGAGATGAAGAAGAGTTAGTGGAGAAATTAGAATGGGAGATAGATATGGAGAAGGGAAGATGAAGATGAAGAAGAGTTAGTGGAGAAATTAAAATGGGAGATAGAGTTAGTGAAGAAATTAGAATGAGAGATAAATGAGTGGGCTATAAAAGGAGGAAGAAGAGAGCATGGAGGATGGTATTTTTTGGAGAGAAAATTTAAAATATTTGAGAGGATTTTCGGAGATTGAAGAAAAAGTAGAGAGGAAAAAAAACAAAAAGAGAGAGAGAATTCTTTTCCAAAAGAGAGTCTTGAAGATGGTGGGAGTTTAAATCTAAGTGTTACCATCACCAATTTCTCTATTGATCAACACAAGTCACATGTTTATCCCTGTCGTTTGAGCCGCAATCTTGATCCATGAAGTGACACGAGGTCCGAATTTAGTAATCAAATTCGTCAAATCAGGTAACGATCGTAACTATTAAAATTTTCGAGAATGTCGTTACCTCAATGGATTGATTTAAATTTTGATTATGCTGTGTCATATTCACATGTCGTATTCGTATTGCAATTTTTTGTATTTTTCGCTTAAAAGATCCGAATCCCAAATTGCGGCAGATTCTGCCCCATACTC
Source organism: Psidium friedrichsthalianum (assembly GCA_019149425.1). NCBI lineage: Eukaryota > Viridiplantae > Streptophyta > Magnoliopsida > Myrtales > Myrtaceae > Psidium > Psidium friedrichsthalianum. The sequence goes on from JAGVVM010003487.1 coordinate 28,268, forward strand.
AGTGGTGTAAAGATCTCTTGTATTCCATCTCTTATATTTTGATTTCTGTATTATCAAACCTCAGAATTGGTGAGCTGAGCCACCTACTAGAGGTTCTTTATTTACTGTATTCTACTTTCTACAATTTAATTTCTGCACTATCAAACCCAGAATAGGAAGACTGACCTACCCGTTGGAGGTTCTTTATTTACTGCCTTTACTTTCTGCAATTTAATTTCTGTACCGTAAACCCCAAAATGGGTAGGCCAAGCCAAGGCCGAACCACCCGTTGGAGGTTCTTTATTTACTGCATTTACTTTCTACAATTTAATTTCTGCACCGTCAAACCCCAGAATGGAAAGGCCGACCTACCCGTTGGAGGTTCTTTATTACTACCTTTACTTTCTGCAATTTAATTTCTGCACCATTAAACCCTAGAATGGGAAGCCTAAACATTCGAAAATACAAAAAAATGTCATTCATATGCATTTCATATAGTATAGTTCATGCATCCTTTGCCATGCCGCATACGTATCCGTATTGTCATTAATTCATGCATATTCATGAAAAACAAAAAAAAATTCAAAAGAAAAATTCCAAAAACTAGGAAATGGGTCATTTCGATTAGTCAATTCTATTTTGTTGATTTCTCTTCCTAATCTTTTCAAAATGACGATTTTTCCCCTCATAGGTAAATTATCTTGAAAATTTCAGGAAATTCAGAAAAATCCCAAAAAATTAGAAAACGGGCCATTTTGATTGGCCAATCCTATTTTTGATGATTTATTTGTATGTCGCATCCTCATATCCACATTTGTATGTCGTATTTGCGTGTTCACGTTCGCATGTAACGTATGTTCATGTTTGCATGTCATATTTGTATATCTATGCTCGCATGTTCATGATTGCATGTCCACGTTCGCATGTATACATTCGTGTGTCTATATTTGTCTATTCACGTTTTGCTTATCCATGCACTCATTACCATCCATGCATTCCATATAAAAAGTGAAAATACAAAAAGAGAAACAC
>JAGVVM010003488.1:0-38438 GCA_019149425.1 Psidium friedrichsthalianum
CCCGGATATCGTCAGGGGGTCTTACAAAGTGGAAAAAGAGGATAGGAAGATTCATGTATGTGCTGAATCATAGCTTTGTTCGCGTGTTTGGAAAAAGGGAGACAAGGAGCTGCCAATTGCACAAGCACAACTTGCAAATATCGCCTCTCCTACTTGCTTATGATAGTGCCTGGTTGTAGGGCCGACACAGTAAGCTGCGACGGAGAGGCATGCATGGAAAGGTGAACAGAATCGTGAATGGGCCGGACGCGGGGGGTGTGGTGTGCAACAAAGCGAAGGGGGACATGGGATGGGCGGGAAGATCCCAGGAGGTCATGCACTATGGGAGAAAAGTATGGGGTCTTTCGGAGGAGACGAGGAAAATGTTGTGAGGGGTGGGTGGGGTGGTGGGAAGGGTGTGCGGAGGTGGTGCACGGAGAGTAAGGGTGGGGTCGAGAAGTGTGGCTATTGAGTCGTCTTTGAGTTAGGAGGATACGTAGATAGGGGCTTGGGGGGGAGTTTGGTTTAGTTGAGGGAAGTTGAGGGAGGAGTATCGGTGCGTGTATCAAGTTGATATAGTATTTGGATTGAAAGAAGAAGGTGCAGGGATTGGCTCCGGCTCAGGATGGGATAGGCCCAGTGAAGCGGAGAATGGAAGAGGTGTAAGGGTCAAAGGAGTTTCCCCAGCCTTGAAAGCATTAAGCAAAAGTGTATAAATTCGATATTAGATAAGAAAAATTGTGAAATGCTATCCCTTTTCGATGAGAAACAAGAATTATGAACGTGTGCTCTCTCCTGGGAAACCTAATCTTGCTGATAGATCTCCTCAATGAGAACATAATCATTGGATCGGTTTTGACATCTAAATAGCTTTCAGATCGGGAAGCTGTGAAACTATCGAACGGGCCTTTACAATCTGTTCGATGGTACAGGGAAATTAAGTACCAGAAGTTATAGAACTTAATTTTTAAGCGTTCGAAAGATATCAGTCAGAGCGTAGTTTGCTAATAATTGAGCCATTTACTAATGATCCGTATATAGCCTTGCATTTGTTGTCTTTGGGAACAAGGACTTCAAATTCCAAAAGTTCAACGAACTTCAGAGCAGATCTAGACATCCTCATCTGCACGGAAGTAGATGATGGTCGGTATTATGCTTCATCGGAACATTTCACAGAAAATACAAATTCATATGATCACACGCGTGACGCATCGCTAAAGTTAGCTTTAACGAAAATACATGGTAAATTGGCAAGACAAGATAACTAATGTTTCACCCAGCGATGGTGACGTCACGCCTCGGCCCTCACCAATGTTCGGTGAGGGCCGAGCTTTGCCTAAGGCTTATGATTTACTAGCCCTCACCTTTGGCTAGCTGCTAGACCTTAGCACACAAACCGAACCGGTTGGAGGAAGAAGAAGATAATGAAGGGGGAAAAATAATAAAAGAAAAAATAAAAGATAAGAAAAATCGAATAAAATATTAAAATATTATTAAAAATTGCTATGATAGTGTCGACAGCGCCACGTCAGCATTTTCCTGCTAGAATTGTCGGATTATGGATTGAATTGACACAAATATAAAAGGTTTAGAACCGAATTGATACAAATACAAAAATGTTCATAACTGAATTATCACAATCACAATAAATTTATGATTTTTTATATTTATAATTTCTCGAGAGCTGTCTCCAAAGTAAGCTGAAAGAGGGTAAGATCTTAGAGACATAAGGATCAAGTTGACAAGTGTGCTAATTGCACCCGTTAGTATGCCCTAAACAAAGAAAACCTCATCAAACCGCCGCTTTAAAAACACGTCTCAAAGAAAAAGAAAAGCCTCCTTTTGGGCGCCTCGACAAAAGCCCAACACCAATCCACATGTGCCACTTGCCCGCAGGCTGAGCCACTTCAGTTCTTACCCTGAAAACCGAAAAAAGTCCCAAGTCAGCATGAGTCAAGATTCTGGTTTCGTGACTCGAAACCAATCTTTGGAACAAAAGAAGATCGGGCGGGTCGTCAGTTCGATAATTCTCTAATTATATTGCTCATGATAAGCATTTGAGGTCCCTTAGATTAAGATGGGTTAACTTCGCCCGATTTGTGACCTTGTGGCTCGCTACCGATAGCCAATACAGAAAGAACATCATTTTCCTCTCGACCTCATTTTTTCGGAAAAGTATAAAAAAAAAAAAGACCTTAAATTTAATTGCGTTTTTATGCTAATTTTAATCTTAAACTTTTTAATTATATCAACTTATTCCTAAAGCCAATTCATCCTTTCGACTAATTTTAGTTGATATTGCCGACATGAATGCAGCCGACCTACGTGACATGGCACTGCTAATGTGGATATTCTTTTATTGACAATTTTTTTTTTTATTTTTTGCTCTCTATTTTTTCCTTCGCTTTCCTCCAGTGGTCGGCAAGGGCTGGCCTTGACTGAGCGAGGGTGCCCTCACTGCCAACATGCAACGATCCCCGTCGGCGTCGCAAAGGAGAGGGCAAACACCGGCGAGGCTGCCCTTGGCCCAGATGACACCAATGAAGTCGCCCCTGCAATGACGGCCTCAACCGGAACGAAAGAGAGAAAAAAAAACAGAGAAAGAAAAAGAAAATGAAAAAAAATAAATGATGATCGAAAATTATTAAGATTTATTAAACTTTTCCAAGCAGCGGGCGTCACCCACATAATCCGGGCCTGCGTCTACGCTGGCTCTATCAAGTACAAAATTAGTCGGATGACCGAATTAGCTTTTAGGTCAAAAGGTTTATGACTTAATTGACACAAGTAAAAGTTTTAGGATTAGATTGGCAACAATCAATAAGTTTAGAACTTTTTTTTTTTGGACACCTTTATCATTTGTTATCCTTTTTTTTTTGGCCCCTTAATTTAATCCCTCGATAAAGCTTTCGCAAAGCTGCATTGGCAAAAGGGGGTACTCAGATAGGAAGAGAAAGACCGTGGCTTTCCAACTTGGTGCTTTGAATAATTGGTGGGTCTTTTTACTTTAGGGACACTCTTGGCACCATTTTGGATTGCTTCGAAGGCGAAACTGGTTAAGCACGCGACAGCTCGAATGGCTTTAGCTTTTCAAAAGATTCAAAGTTTCATCATCACTCTTGCCGGGCAACCCTAGATTTCGTCTAAGCTCATAGGAATTGGAGCCAAATTCATGTTCTCGTATGTTGAACAGTTCATAGAATAGAACATGCAATGCCCGCAAAATGGAGATGTGGATTTTTTGCCTTCTCTAGCAAAGTCGGTAATTGAATGCCCTCGCGTTTCTATCTCTCGTGGGCAGAGCGTTTACGCGTCCAAAGCAACTTTAGATGGCCCGACAAGAAATCATCAAAAGGTGGAGATTCCCTACAAGACATCAACCGAGGCAACAAAGATTCTCAGGAGTTATCCAGAGACAGATTCAGGACAAATCTACATCATAACAAATAAAGGAAACACGGCTATTATCAATATTTATCGTCGCCACCGCCATTAAAAAAAGATTACATGTTAAATTCCACGTGTTATCCAAGCTTTGGTCAACCGGTATACTGAGCCCGGGGTGCTAAAAAATCAACTCTTTTTTTTTTTTTTTAATATCTATCAAAGCGAGGTTTGAGCGATCTTACTTGAACGGCTCATGAGGTGGGTCGACTACTGTAAATGAAGAAGCATGAAGAGAAATTCAACCGCACGGATGATGTATGGTGGCGCCGTCAATCAAAGCCCGGATCGTCGTTCGTTATGGCCTCATTAGGTGATTTCGTGCACCGGCATGTCGAGGGTGGCCCAGTATAGACACACACGAAAATCACAAGACCGTAACCTTAAATTGGGCCGAGAAGAATGTCCCAGTTGAAAGCCCGTCCAAGAAAAGAAACAAAAAGGAAAGCTCACAAATGACAAAAACTTCCATTGCCGGGAATCGAACCCGGGTCTCCTGGGTGAAAGCCAGATATCCTAACCGCTGGACGACAATGGAATTCTTTTCCTAAACTTATAACTATATATACAAATATCGTGGAAAGGCAAGACGAAAGGCAAAAGTCGAAAAGGCATTGTGGGCTGCTTAATTTAAATCCGATTCACGTCCCTTTCCTGCTTAATTTTACACAACATTATCGCTTGTTTTTTTTTTTTTTAAACTTCTTTGTGCTTCCCCAGGGGAACATCGATTTTTATAAGTCAAAAGGATGTGATCGATAGTGAGACTTCCTTTTGTCTTAAAAAAAAAAAAAAGGGCTTAGTGGCTTACGTAACTCATCCACGTTACGCTTAACTACTTTCGCACTTTGAGTAGATCTATTCGAAAAAAATTTATTTGATACAACAATTGATGAATTCTTTTACACACAACCCCACGTTACATGTGCATAGGATATGTTGCTATGGCTAACTTATTCTATCCTGCCATAGGACATGGGATGTCCGGGTGCTAGTGTCAGCTATTGGACGTCGCATCCTAACTTGGGATCTTACTTGGAGGAGCACGTACCATCTTTGCGGGCTCGGATCACAACTTTAAGAGGTACCCAAGTTCATCAATAGTTCGAATCAATCCACGTCGTCATCGGATCGTCTGTTTGGCTCCTCATTCTTTGTCATGCTCAGATTGTTTTACTCATGATCATGTGTAGAAGAGAGATAAGAGAAGAGAAGAGGAAAACCCAATAATTAACGCGGTTCAAAACGGTCAAGAGAATAGTTCCTCGAAAATTTACATTCGTGCAGTGATAAATCCCCGATTCGTCTTGTTACCTTTGGGGATGATCCTTATCCTCTAATAGAGAGGAATACGATGAGTTAGCTATTGATTTTGTAACAATAACTATCGTATAACCCAGTCGGATTTTCTATTATATTGAGATTAGGACAATTTGGCATCCTTATCATCCAATTATCGAACCAAAGCAGGGAAATCCTTGGTTAAAGAAAAAACCCTCGAGTGGATCGACCCATTGTGAAGTTCTGTCACGTGTTTTTTTATTTTTATTATTATTTTTCCCCCTTTTACATGTTAACGTCCAAGAATGTCTTCTTTTGCACAAAATTGGATTCCCTTTTTACTTCATCGTATCGGGGGGAGGCAGAGAGTATTGGTCCATTGCTTTGAGCAGAATCCAAACTTTGAATTTCTTCCGCTTTATTAAGAAGAACTTTCTTTGGGAATCCCAGAAAAGCCGCAAACGATGACAAGTTTTGCATAAATGTGAGAATAAAACCCTACTCATGCCTCATTCCTCAGGGCAAGTGGAGTTTTTTGGACGAACGTATATATTCGATTCTCAAAATATTTAGTAAAAACCACTGGGGTCTTACCCATGAATTATCCCCGAAAGTTAATTTTTATTGACTGTGTTTCACCATTGATAAGACTTGGACGCGCGCTCCATAAACAGGTTATTCGAATGTAAATATGATTTTTGAGTTACCATTTTTGGATAAAGTAACATACCTCGCTTCCACTGAACACTAGAGGTGGCAAAATGGGTCTATAACCCATATTTCATTTTGATGGATCATAGAAGGGTTACTTTAAGTTTTAAATGGGTCATAAATGAGTTAGCTAGGTCATTAGATTTATATAGCATGAAAATGAATCAAAATAGGACAAATGAGTTAATATGGGTTGGATCATATTCGACCCGTCCTAATTCGACCCGACCTACCCGTTTGACACCTCTGAAAACTAACATCAATGTGGAACGATTTGTCCTGGTTGGGTCAGGCCGTATTGATAGAAGCTTGTTCAAAAGTGATTCCGTGTACAATTTTTTTTTTTTTTGTTAGAATTCCATGTACAATTTGAAGGCGAGAGAATCCAACGGGTGACACTTGACACGGCCAAAAGAAAGTTAGGAAAATGGAGATAATTATCAAAATAGTCCTAAATCTATAATAATTGTGCCAATTCAATCATAAATATTTTTTTTTAGTAATTCAGTCTCAAACCTTTTGTATTTATGCCAATTTCCATTTGGCTAACCGATGCTAATGTCGCATTGTCGACACTGAGGCGGCAAAATTTTAATATTAATTTAATGGTATATTAAAATTTTAATATTTTTTCAAATTTTTTTGTTAATTTTTTTTCTTTCTTTTTTTTTTTGTTCTTCTTTCTTTGTTCTGTTTGTGGTCAGCAAGCTCCAACGACTCTCGCCGGCTAGCTCGCCAGCCACAATTGTAGTAGGAAAGAAAAAAAATATTATTAAAAATATCCGCGTTAATACTTGCGATGCCACATCAGTACCAACTAGCAAAGTGGACTGAATTGACATAATTGCAAAAGGTTTAAGACTCAGCTAGTAAAAGAAAAAAGTTTAGGACTGAATTGACACAATCACAATAGGGTTAGAACTATTTTCATAATTTTCCCTTGGAAGATGACATAAATAGTCATTCAACTTTGACGCAATATGTAATGTAATCCTTGAAATGTTAATTTGTTCAAGGCGGGTACCGCAACTTTTGGTGCATATTTAGATTAGTACATGGATTATGTTAAAATATTCAATGTTATCCATGAACTTAAATTAATTAAAAGATAATATTGGATATTTTCATATAGTATAAGAGCTAGTTTGAACATTTTGCCAAAAGCTCATGAATCACATTGAATAAATTAAAAGTTTAGGAACGATATTGTACATTAAGATAAAGCTCATGGATCACATTAAACAAATCAAAATTTCATGAATCATATTACATATTATGCCAAAGTTCTTGGACCATCTAAGTCATTTTCCTAATAAGGTTAGTTCGGCTTGATTCTGCATTGCCCGACCAATACGAGAAAGAGAACCCTGCTTTTTTCGTAGCAGAATCTATTTGATTTTTTCGTCAATATTACTTGAATGGGATAGCTCGTTGGGGACGAGGATATTCGTGGGTCAGGTTCATTTCCAGAAGACGGTCGACCCAGATTTTGTTCGATCCAGATTTTGCGACCCACGTCGCTCTCTACCCTACAAAGTAATTTCCATCATCAAACTTCTTATTTTCTATTGCTACTAAGAGGGCAGCGTCCATGTCGAGTGATTTAGATTTGGTTTACGGTGCACTCCATCAATTCGTATTTTTATTTCACATGGGGTGTACATAGCGAAACTTTTCAATTTTCTTTGTCTGACGGCTCTTCCATAGGTCCCTAAAGCGTGGATTATGAAACAATCTTGACTATAGGACGAATCTCCTTCGGCTGCGTTGGGTGGTCTAGATAGTATAACAAATTATCCTCACTAGTGTTTGGTGGCATTCTCCGGACTAGATAAAGCCGGATACATCCAGATAAAATGTCTGATAAGAAATCTATCATGAGGGTGTCATAAACCTGGATTGGATATAATAATTGAAAATTAACTTAACAATTCCCACACACGATGAATTGAAAAGCCCACCTCAGGCGAGACTTGCCATCCTTGGTGTTTGTCACTGGCAGCACCCATCACCACTCCGGCATCCTCGAGTATCCTCGCCGATGCCCTTGCTCACAGTTCACTTGCAAGGCTAGGTCTCACAGCCTCATCTGTGGCTCCTCTCTTTCTCAATCGGTTTTCTAGTTTTTCCACCATTAATTACCGAATTATCTCTCAGTTCCTCTCTCTACTTCATCTCTAATTACTTATTCTCAGACTCCATTGTTCCATGATCTCGATCTCTGTCGACTCTAAACTACCGCTCACCAAGTGTTCAATGACACGCTAGAGAGAGATCCTCCTCGCCTTCATTTCACAAATTTGCTTAATGGAAGGGGTCGTCCTCCTCCATTATGGTTCGTAGTTTGCTCTCCTCCATCACTCTCCACCACCATAGTAGTTCCACCTTCAAATCTTATCTTAAGTTACACCAAATGTATGATGGGATATTTCTACATTCCAGAAGGTGATTGAAGGATTTCAAATCCCCTTTACCCTGTCATATCTTATCCCTTCGAATTTGACGACCAAACATAGCAAAAGGGCTAATAATTGGCCTGATTATGTTGGAGATGTTCATGGGAAAATTACCAAAAAAATCATAAACCATTTGCACTTTTGATTGAGTTATAAACCTTTTCGCTTTTTGTCAACCGATTTTTTTATCTATCCTATCTCTCTCCTCTATCTAACTTTTGCTATATCTATTTGCAGAGCGCGAAAATCGAACCCGCATCTATGATACTAACGTCCCCACCCCCTAAGCCATTTATCAGTAGGGCCGCATGCCTATTGGATGTCAGCTAGTTCTTCGGCCAATTTTGAGTGGAAATTGCTGACGTGGACGCTAGCATTGCTACAAAGGATAGCCAACACTAATATGGATAATTTTTTTTAATATTTATTTCTATTTTTTAATCTTTTTTTATATGTTTCTTTTCTTTTCTTTTTACTGTGGCCAATAAGGGTAGCGAAGCCCTTGCCGTCCACTAGCGAGGGCCATGAGGCTAGCTTTGCTTGCATCCGGCAACGTTGGCCTCGCTCGTGGCCGCATAGCCTCGATGGCCACATTAAAAAAGAGTAAAGAAAAAAATTAAAAAAACTTGCTCACATTAGTGTTAGCCGTATCATGTAAGACAACCGGTATTCATGTTAGCAATTTTCGACCAAAATTGATCAAATGCATTAAACTGAAAAATGTGAATATATTTAAGACTCAATTGTAATAATTAAGTGGTTTATGGCTGAAATGACAAAAGTGCAATAAATTTAATGCTTTTTTGATCATTTTCCCAATGTTCATGACTTACACACTTAATAAATTGAATAGAGTTTCAAGTGAAATTAATTTAATGAAACTAAGTATAAGAGAGGTCAAGCTCTTTCAGAGTGCCAACCCTTTTTATAAATTCGACGTAGTTAATTTTTTGATTGATCCAAATTTTTATCCACACGAGATCGATCCATGGCGTTTCTTGATAATTGAAGTTATAGTTGTAAAATTTTTTTCTAACATGGGTTACATTAATGGAGATTGATATTTACTATTTTACATGGTTGATTTAATAAAGTAAGAGATAAAGATTTTTAATTAGTCTAAATATGGGGCTAGCTGGGTGATAAGAGAGTCCGTGGCTGAAAACTCTATAAATAATGTTCAAGTCTTTCCTCTAATACTAATGAACAAATAACCTTTCATAAAGAACAGTTACATAATGCAATTTGTGATGGGCAGTTTCATTGAGCCAGTGATAGAAAAAACAATAGAAGAGAAGCACTTGAGTTTTGAATAATCCATGTTCCACATAAAAAACGACGAATCCCAAATCAAGTTTCCTCCATTTTCTTTTTTTTTGTCCTTTTTGGTGAGGGAGAAAAGCACGGTGAGCGTCCAAACTGTATTTCTTTTTCCTTTCTTTGGGTGCTCTTGTAAAGGCAAGGCAAAGGAGGAAGAAGATAAGGGGACAATTAGGCAAAGAAAATGAGAAGTGACATGGTTCTTTGTCGTCCCTGTACAGCACTCGTTTATATAGAGCCAAGTAAAGATGGTCCCTCCAGGCATCCATCTTTATCTTCTCCCACCACCGCCTTATTCCTCTCTTTATTCAGAAAAGGCAACACCGTACAAGGTCTCTCTCTCTCTCTCTCTCCTGCTTCAGGATTTGTCACGGCCACTCTGAATCGAGTTGGGTTTCTCTTCTTGCTGTCTTTCCATCTTCGAACCGCATGGTCAGGCTTTGCTCGCGCTTTGTCAAAATGGGGATGTGATCGTTCTTCGGAGAGAGCGCTTTTTGGGAAGCTGAGCAGCTGCTGCTACCAAGAACTGCAATAGTACCAAAAAGGGCATTCCCCCAGTGTTTCATCATTGCTGCTTGCGAAAAAGAAAAGCAGACTAATGCGGTCGAGAATGTCCGTGGGACACGTTTTCTAATTATCTTTACGATGTTGAACGGCCGACCGTCAAGAGCACTCGTCTTATCTCCTTCCGTCTCAGAGCAAACGGAGGATCATATGACAGTTCGAAGCTCATATCTGATGCATCAACTAACTTAACTAACGCCTTGTTTGGAACAATTGGCATCGTGAAGTGAAGAACTGGGAGTTACCTGCTGTTGTTCTCTTCTGAGCCTGTCATTCTCTTCATGCAAACGCTGAACTTCAATCTCCAACTCCATCGTATAAGCCTACACAGTTTCCCATCACACAAAAAGAACAGTGGGGTTGGAAATCCACGGGTTAAAAGATAGGATTTCCTACATCAAAGTCAGCATTAAAAAATAACCTAATAATTTCGTCCATAACATATTCAACACTTCTTTCACAATCACTACTAGCCTTCACCCCAATACATTGTCTACCCTCATATCGCTGCACATAAAACTTCTCTCTGCTCAATATAAAAAAAGGAAGCAATTGATCATGATGGGGAAGATTTGGAAAGCGTGACTAAGTTCTCATCAATGCTAAGCTGTATAGGTTTACCTAATTGTTATTTGTTCATCAAAGGGGGCGATTGGTGTGCGGATATAAAAGGTCTTTACAACACAATCGATAATTCGCTTCGCTTTAAATTAAGCCTTACTCTAGCCTCTTTAGGTGTTATTACTATTTTGGTAGCTCAACGCATGTGCTCTTTGCCTGTTTATGCGTTCAAAGCACAAGAATTTACTAATTAGAGTAAAAGAATAAGATCAGGTGCATCGGGCAGCGGATAACTGTCTGCTTACGATAATACTAGGACACAGACTATCTCAGTCGATCTGAGGGTGACAATGTCTCTGGAGCACCTGATATGTTGAGAAGGAAAGAGAGAGAGAGGACCTGTTTTCTGGCTCGGGAACGTTCCGCAGACTCGCGGTTCTTCATCAACCGCTGGAATCGCTGGTTGCCTGATTCGCAGTTGTTCTCCATCGAGCTCTTCCTCTTTAACGCTGGAGGGGATGCCGCCGCCGCGGAGGGCGTGACATGCACGACGAACGGCGGCTTCATGGTACAGACATTACATGCTGGATATACTCCCCCGCTGGCATGATGACTACGGGCATGAGAAGTCGCCCTGACCGGAGCCCCCTTTTCCCTGTTCCGAAGACCCGACCCGGAGGTCAACCCCAAGCCGGACGATGAAGGGCGGGGGTCATACGCATTTTTCCCTGAACCTGGAGTTGGGTCCTCGTTGAAGGGTCCACCACCAAGACCACCCAAGAAGTCCTGGAGGATTGCGTGGCCGTGGACGGCGGAGGAGGCAGTGGCGGCCGGCGGGTGGAGGGAGGACAAGTTAATGTCATGCCAGAGGTCGTCCATGGATCTTAAGGAAGATGGAGGACCAGTGGAATTTGGAGATGATGGTGAGAGTATCAGTGAAGACGAAGATGAGCGTGTGGAGGAGGAGCTCGATGTTAGCGTAGATGAGCAAGATGACCTCCGGTTCTCGCTGCTGTTGCTGTGTTTCTCGTCAACAAAACGGGGAGTCAACCCCATTTTGGCAGTGTTCTAGATGTGAGAGGGAGAGAGAGAGACTGCTGTTGCTGTGTTTCTTTTCTTTTATAAGCCTGATTGTGTCCGAAATTATCGCGTCACCCAAACATTCCATCAGGTTTAGATGGAGAATGCAGGGCCGTCAAATGGGCTAAGAAACCCTTCAGGGGCCTCCGCGTCCATTTCGGACTTGGGTCGGTGACACGTGTAGGACACACGCTCCATGATAAGATCGACATGTGATCAATAGCTGTGAGACATTCGACATAAGATCAGCACTTCAAAATAATGAATGACATTAACAAATGGTAGATTAATATTTTTAGTGTAAATTCATTCTAGGCTATTTTCTTAGTATTTATTTATTTATAGATTTGAATTAAATTAACTTGTTTGAAATAATGATAAAAATGATAATATAAAAGCATACGTTTAATAAACAACGTATTCTAACATATTGAAATTCTCTAATTTTTTAGTCGAAGTCTCATATCGTGTTGTGCTATGTCATGTTGCTGTCGCGTATTCATGCTACTTAGCAGATGGATGGGTCGAATTGGATTTAGATCAGATAAAAAATGATCCGTTTGAAATTGACCTATTTATATGTAATACAAATTTGGCAAGACATACCCAACCCAACTCATATTACTAAGACGCATCAATATTTAACTAAATCTATAAAAACATATACCCTTTCATTAAACGCATCAATATTTAACTCAACTACTTTTTTTTCATATATATTTTTTTACTCTTTCTAATTTTCTATGCATTTTGATAATTTTCAATTTTCTCATTCCATTGGAATGCTTTTTGAACCCACTTTTAAATTTCACAAATTCATTTCCGGTGTTCTTCGAAAAAAAAAAAGGATCCGAATATCCGAATTGTACAATAATTTTAATGGTTAACATTAAATTTGTGTTCTGTTGCCATTTAATACTCATTTAATTTTTTTTTTCAGATATATGAAAAAATCTGATATTTTATGCATTCAATCGTCAAATAATCTCCACAATCGTCAATTTTTTTTTTATATATTTACAGTAGAAAAAAGAAAGACTTCTGAGCTCTCACTACATAAGAAAAAAATGTTGCAAGGGAAAATGGAGGAAACAAATTGAATATACCTTTAATATTACAGTGGCAGTATATAAGTGGGAATGTATCGAACTGAATGATAGGGTAAAATATGAATGACCGAAGTAATCTATTTATGATTCATTTAACTTAGTTTTGTGTACGGTATTTATGTTAACCCATTTTGGCCCACTTTTTTTTTCGCCAAATGAGTTACCTGTTAATCGCCTCATAAACAGATTAAAAGAGTCGGGATGGATTAATATTCACGTACGGTTCAATTTGCATCCCCTTTTTGTTCGTGCCCCTGACTAAATCAGATCAATTTGCAAACTTTCTATTCTGGTGAAGAAGTAAGAGCCAATTCTTCTTGCTCTCTGCGATTCCTCGACAGACAATTTTCCATCTCTTTGCCCGTACCATTTCTCCTGATTTTGAGAATATATTTCCCGATTTTTTTCAACAGGAGAAACAAAATTGGCTCTAATATCGAGATAATTTGTCATCTGTTGTGGCATACCTTCTGTTTTTTATAGGAAAGGTGGACAAATCCTCGTCTTTTAATTGCGCCAATAAAATAAGATGGATGAATGCCAGAATCCCCTCGATCGCAGGTGATCTCACGGATGATTTACTTTGCTCATCCTAGTCGTATTAACAGTTTGATTAAGGTCACACTTTCGAGACTCAACTGCTAATATCAGCTTATTTATCTAGTCCAACTTAACAATTTTTGGCAATTCCACATAAGAAGAGCAAACCGATCGTCAGGAGATACTTTTAAACACAAGAAAGAAAATTGAAAGAGATTGCGATTCCAAACGACCCAGAAACACAGACGCAGCGCTAGTCACTGTGTAAACCGTCTCTACTGCCTTTGCTCTCATGTCACTTCTCTTGATCTCTCTCTAGGTAGGGTGAGAGAAAGTCGATATGATATTTGCGTCGGTTTGCTCATCCAAGTGCACCCACTCTCTTTCCCCCCGTTTAATGTAACAGTGACTACCTCCGCCACAACGAGTCGAGAGTGGAACACCTAATTCGAAGCAAGGTGGTAAATCGAAACGAGAAGAACAATCAAACTGGACAACTCATATGAACTCATTCGATGATCAAAACGAGAAGATATCTCTACAATAAAAGAATCACGTATTGTTAACAATGTGCCTAAAGATGAGTACAGAACAATACCCGCTCCTCCTCAAGTAATGGCAGAACTCAACAACATTCGTCCCATAGCAACCCAGAAAAGGATGCACTTTGATCTCAATCAACGAAACTTAAGAATCTCAAAAGAAAAAAGTAAAAATGCTCCCCAAGAAAACACCTTAAAACAGGTTTTCCACCGTACCATAAAACCACAAGTAATATTAAGAAGCATCCAAAACAATCTAAATACCAAAACAAGCTGTACAACCTAGTCACCTATAGTTCTTTGGAGCTCCTCTTTCCATTTCATTAAAAGTTTCTTAAGCCTTAGTGGAGAAAACCTGTAGATGTTTGTTACGCTTCCTCCACCCATCTCAATAAACTGTCATTCAGCCTCTGACGGAAAAGATTGATATAAATAGTAGGAGGATGATCTCCACCTGGCATTCCAAAACCCTCCATGAGACACCTTTCCAATAGCATTGTGCCTCCTTCTTGTGGTTCTTTAAGCATCAATTCTTGCTTGAAGACGAATGCTCAGTAACCTCCCCATTTGGGAGTTTCAACATGCCCATCCGTTCGGAAGAATTTCTTCCAGACACGTCCTCAGAGTGCAGATCTGCCTCACCAGTGACGTTACTGTCTGTTTCTGCAACTGCTTCCTCCATTGTAAATTTCTCCAAAGTAGTTGCCAGCTTGTTGTGAACAAATCCACTAGGGGAAGGTGAATCAGTCTCAATGGCAACCTGCTTATTTGGCTCGTCAATTCGGAAGAATTTCTTCCAATCACCACGTCTCCTGACTTTCCGATCCTGCAAAAATTTCATGGCGGGAGACACCTTCAGTTTTATAAATTGTCTGTCTACAATATCCAAGCAGAAACAACATCTCCAACTCATAACCACATACTGCAAAGTAATGCTGAATCTAAGTAGATAGGTAATTTTACCATGGCTCATCATGCTTGTCACCGTGCCAAGTTGGTAGATGAACAATGGAACTCACATACGAAAAACTTACCTGTACTTCAACAATTCTTGAAGATTTCAATGAATCAAGTATCAACTTTATGTCTCTGGTCATTTCCTGAACCTGCAAAATACAATGTCCAACATTAGACTTGTCTGTATAGTTGAAAGATGACATACCGAGGAAAGATGAAGGGCGAAAAAACAAATCCTAAGAGCTGAATCTGTACCAGAAGATGACATTTCACAGAAGTATCTAGAACATTAACATATCACAACCTACCAACAGAAGCTTCCATACCCGAGGTCATCAGGCTCAAGAAAGATCCTGCGCTAGTTGAGCAGATAAAGCAGATACAGACCAAAGGTATGCTAAAAATGAAAGCCAAGAAAATCATGAGAGCATGCTTAATTTGGAGAGTACGAAAGAAAATGTATAATTTCACATGCTGCCTGAGTTTTGAAAAACTCAGTTGCCAACATGTGGTAAAAACTATATGGCAAGACTATCGCCATAGCTATAAAAGTGCCGCCTCCATATGTTTTGAGGACACTAAGCAAAAGCACTGGTATAGCCCAACTCAATAAGATCATGAAATCACAACCACCATTGGATAGCACAATGGGAGCTGGCAACTTTCTGATCCAACAATGCACACCGTTAAATTCATGCCTCCATAGGATATATGTAATCACGCTTTAAGTAGAAGCCGAAAGTGACCTCCTTGATTGGCTCACCTTTGGGTACATAACTTAGCCACCTAAATTACTAGACAATTTGGAAATACACCCTGCCCAAAACAATCACCCCAAACCCTACCCCCCCCCCCACCCCACCAAAACAAAAAAAAAAAAAAACAAAACAAAAAAAAAAAAGACCATTACACTAAGAAAGAAACAAGGAAGCACCATCTCTATGTCACCACAGATTCCAAAAGTCATGAAGGCTCAAAAAGGAAATGTACACCTCCAGGAAACTCAGACAAGTCACACAAGTTCCAGAGTCGCTTAAGCAGAAAACCTACCTCGGGTATCAGCTAGTAGGGGCCACATTCACAACCTTTCTGGCTCTAGACATTCGGGACTAAGAATTTCAGCCTTATTTAATCTAAACCTCCTTCGGAAAGGGCTCAGGATATACTTATGTGGAAGCAGGCTTTGCAAAGGAAGTACTGTTTTCAATATGGCTACTAAGAGCAAGGATGGTGCACTGAGTTAAAAGATCTGTATAGTATGGAATCATGGGAACCTATGATCAAGTGTTTAGGGATAATTTCTCCGAGTTTCACAGAGTCAAAGTCAAAATTTTGCATAGATTTGAGTAGCAGTGACAGACTTCTGTCAAATATCAGAATGTTAAAAGTTTCTTCTCACTTGCCAGAGCAATAAAATCTCATCCACTAGAAAACCGTTGCTGACAAGAGCTTTGATGATTGAGGAGAATCTGAAGTCTTCTCTCTTTCAGATGTCTTTACTTTTCAATTTCTTTTTATAATAGTGAAGACAAGATGTTCTGGAGGATGTCAAGTGGCAGAAAATCCAGAATCAACAAATTTGCTTGATCAGGACAAAGGAAGCATCGTTATCAGTACACTAAATTATCCAAACTAAGATATTACCTATATGGTGATTTGGAATTTACAACTAGCCCAACAAGCCCTTAGATATGTGGCTTCAACCACTTGCCAGTCCCAATTAGTACTAAACTCAGATTGTTTCAAAGCACCTGACAAAGCATATATACAAATAACAGCATCCAACTTGTGGCCCTATTTAAAAGTTCAAGCTACAAAAGCTTGCACAGTACCGCATCAAAGTCGATGACCAGTATATTTATATCTTAATATATGGGAGAGCCCCATATGAAATCTGCGTCCAATTTAACTCAATTCAAGTTGCGTATATAAGTCCTCAATTAAGTCAATTTCAAATACTCGTCATCACTACTTTGGGCTGGTTCAGCTCGATAACCATAGTACTGTATATGAAGCATAACATTGTTTTTCTGAAGTATTGAAGGAAAAGAGTGATGGTTGGGACTGGTGAGCCAGTTGGCCTTGAAAGCCCTGTATAGCTGGCCCAAATTCAAGCAAAACTAATCCACATGGAGAAAAATTACTTTTCTGGCACTGGAAGCCAACACACATGCAAGTGCGCAGACACGGAGGACTTGATGGAAATGCGAACGGCTTTCTTTCAAGACTCTGTAGACTAGGGCCTAATGTCTCACTTGCTTATGGAGATTAATTTGTGACAGTACATAGCAAAAATCCCCAAGTAACCTTAGCTGCTTGAGGCGATAGAGGTGAAGGATATTCTACAGTTCTGCCACACCACAACATATTGATCCACGGGAACGATAAACTATCATAAAGCAGCCCATAAAAGTGCTCAAAGCAACTTAGTGAGATGTCATTAGAAGATATATGCATTTGAACGCATATAGAAAATAATTGACAAGGATTACTTATCAACGAAAGCAACGAAATCATCGATGTGTGAGCAAATTATAATTGAAATAGAACGAAAGCAACATCAATCAATTAACATGGACTTCTAGCCTTCATTTATAAGCTAAGTAAAACAGGCTTCTGGACTGATAGATACCAGGAATTAACTATGCAGGGTGGATTACCAGAACTGATATGTGAACAGATATATCTGTTTGTTTAAAAATGCCAGTCTGCCTCCCTGCTATCAAGAACTGTCTATATCCAACTATGCAATTAAGGCAATGAGAGAATTATTTTAACTGATATGGCGCGCCCAATCTTCAATTTGTGCTAAAACAGTTAAATCAATCCCCAGGTAAGTCAAGCATTGTAAACTGCAGAATTTTGTATAGGCAATCCAATTATGCTGGAACAGTGAATATTACATACCCGTCTGAACTTTGCTATTATTTCAATAGAAACCCAGCCTTCCTCGTCCATATTACTTCTCAGAAAAACGTCTTTAACCAAGTTATCGTCGCTGACATTCAAAATACGTATGACAAGCATTACTTCTCTTGAACTGAAAAAAAAAAAAAAAAGGTTCATGACGAACCAGTACCCAACTATGATACCTGAAATAGTACTCTATTTGATCAACCAAGATGCGGGCAAAGTGTTCTCATGCCAGCTGCAGGCACGTTGCTCTCAGGGGCAGACACAGGCAGAGTGTTATCTGTTACACCCATGGGCGTAAACATGGGTGCAGTTGGCGTATGAACCACATATTGCCAACCCGTGTAGGGATCCACATGCAATGCAGGAGAATAATATTGTGACGGCATCTCTGAAATAAAAGCCCCAATAGTCAAGAAGAAGCAATCCCATAAAGGCTTACTTAGGATACCTAAAGCTTACTCACCAGCATAACCCATAGGCATTCCAAAAGGTCTCATAGGCTGTGGCCCCATATATACCATAGAGTTTACTGGTGGAGGTGAAAGCCTCCCGAAGCCCCTTGGAGCGCGGCTATGTTGCTGAGAGGGAATGCCTCTTGCGTCTGGGTAATTTCCACGGTCATGATCACGCCTATTCCCATAATTATTACGAGAAGAATGAACCCTCTGAGAAGATTCAGGGTGACCATTCATGACCTGTGGCCGAGATGGAAGACCTCCAGTTGGCCTGTTGTCCCAATTATTCCCCCTATAAGGAGGCTCTCCATTGGAAAAATCTGGCGGTGCAGGACGAACAAAGTTTACATAAGGATTTGGAGACATTTGAAACATAGGGACTGGTCGTGCATAAAGGTTGTGCCGAAGGAGGAGGAGGAGCCAAGCCAGTTTGTGGTCGCCAACTCCCACTGCCATTGCTTGCTCCATGCCATCACCTCGTCTGTTCTGCCTTCTACGAACCTGCTGTGGGCGGTTTGCTGTTGTTCTCGGGCTTCCATTGCTGCTGGCCGCCTTGTCTCTCAGGTAAATTGGGAATGATTGCCCCTATTCGAAGCGTATAAGCAGCATTCACAGATCGTCCAATACAACGTGTAAGGGAGACAAAGATTCATCTTTTGCATCAGTAACAACACAAATTCAATCTAATGGCACATAATACTTAATAAGCGCGACGTTACTCATTAACATGATATGTGAATGTTTAAAATTCCAACTGGGCCCAGTGAAAGAAAACGGGTAAGAAGTATTAAAGAATGTGGATCCAACAGCTTTAGTTGATTACGTCGTTCAAAACACTGACGATAGCCAAACTAAGGACCGTGCAAGTTTATTTTGCAAATCTTAAACGCAATAATCACACGATGATCGAAAGCTACAAATTCAAACCTCAGAACTGGAGGCCGATCCATTAGGGACGGCTTTGGGAGTCGATTCGACGAATAACGATTTGACTGGAGCTCTAGCAGACTCGGACAAAGCAGGCCAAGCCACAGAATCCCCCATCACAGGACCAGCCTCCACGACGTCGCTCGCCGCGGCTTCTTCCAAGCTGGCTTGCTCGGCCTCGACGGACCTGCATTGCCCCGTTTCGACATCGCAACCCTCCGCTTCGGCCGCGGGATCGTCGGGAGCCGCCGCCGGAGCCGGCTTTGCGGAGAGGGAGGCGGTTGCCGCTGCTGAGGCTGCTCCGCCGCGGCCGGAGCGGGGGCGGGGAAGGCGATTGATCGGCGGGTGCAGGAGGCGGCGGCGGCTGCTGCTCGCCGCGGACGACCTGCGCCCACGGGGAAGGGGGCAGTTGGGGCGGAAGCGGGGGCTGCCGCCGCCGCCGCCGGCGCGAGGAGAGTGGTGGTTGGAAGGAGAATCGGGTGCTGTAGGCATTCGAGAATGGAAGAGTGGGATTCGATGGAAGGGGTTGATCACCAGATATTCGATTCGGCGAGCTGGCGTGCGGCTGAGAGACAAGGAGGCTTCTTGTTGCGGGGGGTTCAAGTCAGGTACACACGCCGAGCAAGTGAAAGAGAGAGAGAGAGAGAGAGAGAGAGAGATTCTGTGTATGTTTAGGTTTTCATTAAATGACGACCAGCGGCGTTATTTTTCGGGAGATTAACTGCAAATTAAATTATGCTTAATACTTTTAATTCATGCTAGGACCCCCAAAAAAAAAGGAAATAAAAATCTTTGTAATAAATAAAGCCTGCCACCTTTCATAATAAAGCTTTTAAATCTTTTATAACACACACATACCTTTCCCCATTAGGTATGTGACTCGAGCGCTTCTCGAGCATATCTTGATAAATATACTTTCCCATGCCGATAATTTTAGCGTGAATAGGATCGTAACTGATGGGGTAAGGAGATAAAAGATAACACGATGTGTAAGTGATCAAAATGAAAGTAAGCTTCAAAATTTTGCTAAACAAACGTATGAGTTTCATGAGCTTATTCCAACAATTCGCTATTTTTTTTTCGGTTAGTATATAACTGATTTTATTTGTGATCTCAACACCTGTGCGTTTTTCATGAATGCACTGGACCTATATTTATGCACGAATACTTGAAAATGAAATTTTTTTTTATAAAGTTAAGCATACAAAGAATGAAAAAGAATTTAAACTTAATGACTTTGAAAGGCATCAGAAGATTATGGTTAAGTTAGTTTGGAAATATGTGGAAATATTAGAAAGAGGAGTCTACTGACCATTAAGCATCGTGGGCATATAACTTACGTAATTAAAAACTAAGTTTAATTTATTTTCACTTTTTGCTAGACAATCTTGCTTCATATGATCCATATAACTTACAATCATATCAGGTAAGTGCATCTTGAAAGAAGTTACAGGAGTAAATGGAATGTAAACATGCCTGTTTTCACATAAACTACCGTAGTGAAATGTTTAACTTAATGATATTGAGTGAAATTCATTCAAGTAATGAAAATAAGTTGTCCTTCTAATCAATTATTATTTAATCTTACGGTGAATGGTAAAAACTGCATTTACAAAAGATTATACTTTTTCTACCCAAACAAAAAAAAGACAATAGCTACTCATGTAATAAGATATAGTCTCATTTTTCACTTGATTTCAAATTAAATCGAACCTTATGTCAAGATATTTTTATCTTTGTCTTATCAATTTATATTGGTTGAATACATTTGAAAATATCAAGCTACTCTATTTTTATACATTTACAATCTTAAATTTAGATTTAATATGCATTTGACGTTTGGGGAATTCGGGCCATATGGCACAGGACACAACTCGACAATCATAGAAACAAGTTAATTAATTGCCACATGGCGAGCACCTGATTAAATATGCTCTTTGTTTAGGTTGTAACCTATATATAATAGATTAGTTTCGCAAAGTAAGGCTAAATAATATGTTCGTTTGATTAAAAGAATTTAGAAAAAAATTATCCAAAAAGTCATAAATCATTACATTTTTTTCCAATTAAATTATAAACTTTTTTATTTTGTCAATTGAGTCCTAAGTATTTTAATGGTTTGCCAATTGAGTTCATTTCGACCAATTTTGGTAGGAAATCTCTAATATGGATGCCATTCGTCCTCGTGGCAACGGCCGGCTTTATCGGTGAAAATTTTTTAATATTTTTTTTAATATGTTTTCAAACTTTGTATTTATTTTCCTTTCCTTTATTTTTTTTGGAAGTGGCTAGCAAGGGCCTTGACACACTCACCGCCGCAAGCGAGGGTTGCTATCCTCCCCCATGATTGGCGAGGGCCTGATAAACCTAGCCCAATGGCTAGCGAGGGATCGATAACCTCGCTAGCTTCTTAAAAAAAGACAAAAAGAAATAAAAATATATTAAAATAACATTAAAAATTGCCCATGTTAATGCCGGATGTGTTGTGTACAACAAATCAGCATCTACGTTAATAATTTTTGGTCAAAATTGAGCGGATGAACTCAACTGGCAAAATGTGAAAATATTTATTACTCAATTGACAAAATTAAAAAGTACAAATTAGGCAATAGCGTAATAAGTTTAAGACTTTTTGGATAATTTTTCCATAGAATTTTCGTACTCATGACTGATGAGTTTAGCTTGGATATGTAGTCGTTGACAATATATATGATTATGCAAGTTAATTAGGATAAGGAAATGCCCAGTGTTTGCAATTCAACGATTTTTTTTTTGATCCTCTTACTATTTTCAGAGTTAAATGAGAAATTGGAAGTATTTATAATCTCAACGGGACTCGTTTGCCATAAAAATGAAAATCGACATGTTTAGCGTGCACACTATATTTGTTTTATTTATTTATTTATTGTGGATCAGAAACCACTATATTTGTTAACTGTCTTGGGACATTATATGATTTGCTTCATAAATAAGTCGGTCAATCCACGAAAATAGAGTTATGCACGTAGACACCCGTGTAATGTCAATAAGTCATTAATGTCCGGAAAGTTCGGGAAAATTATAAAAAAAAAGTCATAAATTATTGTAATTGTGGTAATTCAATTGTAAACCTTTTTTTTTGCCAATTCAGTCATAAACCTTTATATTTGTGGCAATTCAGTCCATCCGACCAATTTTAATCAGCTAGTGTTGAATCTGTTGATGTGGATTTTTTTAAAATAATATTGTAAATAATTTTGAATTTTCTTATAATTCTTTTCTTTTCTTTCTTTTCATTTTTTTTTCTGGACTTAGGGTTGGATGCCCTCAACAACCCAAGTCCAAGAAAAAAAACTAAGAAAAGAAAAAAAAATAAAAAAACCATTAAAAAATTATTAAAAATCCACTTTGGCGTCGGCAAGATGGATTGAATTAATAGAAATACAAAAAGTTTATGAATGAATTGACAAAAAAATTAGGACTGATTGCACAATTGCAAGTAGGTTTAAGACTTTTATGGGTATTTTACCAAGGAAGTCCTAAACACGCAGTTGAGTCAAGGTTTCGTTTATTTCGCCAAAAATGAATGATTTTTCAAATACAATCGCTTATAAAAAGGAATAAACGAAAAATATTTTGATAGTTTACTAAATTATTTAGACATATATTGTTGTTGTATGAAAATATTTTTTTTTGCTAATTATGTTAAATGATACAAGCAATCATTCTTAAAACACATATCTAAAGTCTATTTTTTTAGCAAAATAAACGGACGCCTCGCGTAAGTTTTGTCCATTTGCAATCTTATCATATTTGTACAATTAAGCAATTAATATCATTGTCATAAAGTCCTCGAGTGACATTTTTTTGGCAAGAAAATTTAACGATCTCAGTATTATTAGTTTAGAAAAAGCAGGAGGGTTTTGCTAGAATTTAATGGTTTGCCGACTAAAACTTGAATCGATCGTGTGATTCCCATTTGAAAAAATCGGAACCAGGAGACCGACTCGGTTGTGTTTAGGAATCCAGACAGTCCGGTTCAAGATAGAATTGGAATTGAACTACTATTTTTACTCATTTTTTTTTTGTAAAACCATAAATTCAAGTTTAGTGTATAAAAATGCAACTATTAAATAAAAAAGCCGGCTTGGTCCATTGGTCATGTGAATGTTTCTTTAAATCAAAACCAGACCGATCTTCTAGATTCTCGATCAGAATCGAACTGATAAGACTGGCCCTGATCGGATTTCGGGCCAAATAGGACTCGTTGTTCACCCCTAAATCACATGAAAGCGAAACTCGAAAATAGGTGCTCTACGGTCGAGAGTTGAATTTCATGGTGGAATTAAATATTTTGACAACATGATATTGTTTCGCCAGAATTTCTCTAGTGACGAAATATCTTTCGCCAAAAGTAATTCTTCGATTTTATATATGTGAGAAGAATTCTGTGGTGATTCCGACAAGAGTGATCTAGGTAATCAGGAAATCAACGGATGAAACTTTACTAAAATTATACAACGTGAAACCGAGCTGGAGCTTGACTCGAGAGAAAGGCTCGAGAAGCACAACATTTACAAATGACCCTAAACAAACTTCAACGGAATGTGATTCAACGATGAAGTCTGAGTACGCTTCGACACTACATCGAAGTTTGACTCGCAGTAAAGTATCTATGATAAAGATAAAAGATCAGAATTTGACTCGATAAAGAGAATTCGGAAGCTATAGTTAAGGAAATTAAAGTGCAATGTAGAAATAAAGTTAAAGATAAATTTATTTAATTTGTCAAGGGTCTCTGGTGGATGCTTGATAATATTTATAGTAGTTGAATGGCTAATTGCTCTTTGGCGTTGCAACTTTCAAAGGATCCTTATCAAGTGCTTGCTGCTTTTCATGAACTACTTGATCATATCCTTGGCAATTTCTTTCTACTACGTATAAATGAGTCACGTAAACCATGAATAGTCCACTGATGGCTTGTAGCAACTTGAATCTTTTCTTTTTTGCCCTCATCGATCATGCTGACATCTCTCACTTATCATGATTCCCATCACCAGGTCTTCAGGCAACTGTATAGGACTTACAAAACTATTGATGGCTATTCTTCAGCCAAATGTTCCAACGAAGACTATTTATAATTATGGTGCGTGTCTCAAAGATGTTCAAATTCCTGGCGGCATCACCAATTGTTGGCGTCGGAATCAATATTATCTCCATTCTATCGTTGTATTTTTTTGGACACATGGCATTAATAGTCACCATCGTCGATAAGCATGTGAACATTTTCTCTCGTTGTTCTCATTCTCTTGTGCTTTAGGCACGTGTGTTGACTGGCGAACTATTTTTGGTGTCAACAGATGTACATCCATTCGCACGGGGGAGCATGCGCCAAATAGGCCTACCCCGTTCATTCGGTCCGCGTAATTCACAATTGACAATGTAGGCTTCTCTGACTCGGGTCGGCCCAGTCCGGCCCATACAACTTGTGGAGAGATACACGTGCACTAGCTTGTTCCTCGTTCGGGCTAGATCCAAATAAATAAGCGGAGCGTGCAGGGACTGCCCAAGGCAGAAAGGTCAGTAAGTGAGAGACAGAAGAAAAGGTCGAAGCAGAATTTCTCCTTCTTGCAGGCACTTTTTATTTTATCATGTTTGTGCGTCTAATCCTAAAAAACCAGCTCGAGGAACTTATCATCTATCGCGGTCCACCGCTTGTTTGTTTGACGGTGTTTATGGTCGCGATCGATGTAATTCCTTTAAACACGAAGCCGATCAGGGCTTTGTGAACTGTGCTTTTAGTATCATATGGTCAGGGGCCTGTTTCTGGAGTTTTACCTTAATCCAATCTTGTGGGTGACTTCTCTAACTTTAACGGTGCTTCATCTTTCCTATGAAAAAAGAAGAAGAAAAAACAGAAGAATGAGCAACTATTTCAAGCGCCATGCGATCCCCAACTTCGCAATGAGCTTTTGAAAGAAGGGCAAGCTGTCGTTCGTAAAAAGGCGGACAGAACACCATACTGTACCTTAATGACCCGTTCAACGAAACCTTTTCGTTGAACCGGTCTAAACCCAGACGTGGGAAGGAGGAAGTAACCATTTTGGAAACTACTTGCGCCGATACTTTTGGGATGTTCTTTGTAATTCTGTTCTTCCACTCATTGCTTTTGCTCATGCCTAACGCCTCCCAATGCATTTGGAATAGAACAACATAAAAAGATGGATTGCAGTGCCCTTCAAGGGCGATATTGATGCTTCTAACCATTTGATAATAACTAGAAATAATTTAAGAACTCCAAATAAAGTCTATTTCATCCGATAATATAAAATGGAGTAAAACAAAAACAAAAAATGGTACTTTTCCTGGGTTCAATGTGCTGACAGATCAGCAGTACACTCGGTCCACATGTTTTGGATATGGGGGTTTAGGGGGTATGAACGGATCCGAATTCCCTAATATTGAGGGGAAATATTGGTGGAAATTTTTGGAGTTTGAAAAGTTTTGAATCCCTTCCTGTCCAAATTTTTTTCCTTAATGATAGGGAATGTTAAGAATTTTCTATGTTAGGGGATCCATTCCTGGTATGAACATTTTCAATTTGACCTTTCAGACAGCCCGCTTCACTGTCGATCGAACGGTTTTCCTTCCAGTCCTCTGATCACTGCCTTCTTCTAGCCTGGTTAATCTAGCAATGAGCCAGTAGCAATACCATCTTTTGCGGGTTGCTTTTGGTTCGGATGGATTATCACCTCGCCGGGCTCGGCATCTTGCTGCTCTATCTCTTCATGGGCTGTCGCTGCGGCTTTATGAGAGTCGATCTGATATATTGTTTTTATTGCTCAGCTGGCGAATCTGGTGAGCACCCTTCTTGTGTCGACGCCGAGCTTCGCTAACGCCGAAGCTACGGTGTATCGTCGCCTAATTCATTCACATGTTATGACTCCTTCCTCACGTTCTTCAAATTTAGCTAAGTGATCTAAACTGATTCCTAATTCGGAGGCCTTACGAGGAAACAAGTGGTAAATGAAGCAAATAGGGTAAAGGTTGAAGCGGATCCGGACAAGGGAGTCTGGTTATGGTTTGGGGAGACTGCAGTGCCATCATCGTCTTGCTCATTTTCCACGATAGAAGATGTAGGCTCTTCAAGTACGACAACTACACAGACAAATATTTTACCAGGTGGGACATACAGACGAATCACCACAAATTTTTACAAGGGTCGGCTTCTGGGCCGTGGGTCATCTGGATCAGTCTACGAAGGAATGACTGAGTAAGTGCAAAATGCTCGTCTGGCCTCATTCTACCCATTTGGTTTTGCTAGCATAGCTCCTGAACCATTTGATAGGTCTCTAACGTTACGTTCCGAATTTCTGTATTATTCGCGTTAGCTGAACGTAAATAAGGAGTTGCTTGGATATCGAGCGAAGTACACGATTCAGCTGTCTCACCCCCTTAACAATTTTTGCCAATAACCCAGTCTAAGATCATCTGCGCAGAAGGTTCGGTTTGCAAAAGACATTGTTGAACCATTTGTTCCGTTTCTTTCTGTTTTTCGTTTTTTTGGTGATGGTGAGTTGCTATTAGCAAGCTAAAGGAGGATATGGGTCTTAGTGTTGCTAGCTCTGATTGGGGGAGAGAAATTTTTTCTGTTACATTAATGTGCTGGAGTGATAGGTGAAGGTTGGTCCATTAAGGTTCACGAACTGGCAAATTACGGAAAAAGATGCATTTGACTGATATCACAAAGGTTTGTCTCTTCTTCTTATGAAGGACTCTACATTAAGAAAGCCTTTACTTGTCAATCTTTTTGCTGGTGTCATCGGGAGTCGCATACTTTACTTGGCATTATTATGGCTGCATTTCCTACGGCTACAGCATTATCTTATGCCCCTTCACTGAGAGAGTTTATTATACCAGAAAAACTTGGTTTTCTCTGTACGCTATCATCAAATTCTAATCCATACATTAGGATCCTCTCATCAGTGTCCTTCATCCTCTCTCTTTCGCTACAGTGATGGATTCTTTATCGCCATAAAGGAAGTCTCGTTACTGGATCAAGGAGATATGGGAAGGCAAATTATCTTGTACTTGGAACAGGTAATTATTATTTCCCCTTTATGTCATCTACAACGTCAACGTAACTGCGAGAGGATCGAAATGTCACAACTGTGTTTTGTAACAGTATTTGCTGGATTTCATCCGGTGCTTGATTTTCAGGAGATTGCTCTTCTAAGTCAGTTTGAACATGAGAACATAGTCCGTTTTTTCGGCACAGCAAAGGTACAACTTTCTTTCTCATTATGTCATTGACGTGTCTTTTAGCAAGTGAATCTTTGCATCCTTACAAATCAACACATGCGTGAACAGGATGATTCCAATTTATATATTTTTCTTGAGCTCATGACGAAAGGTTCCCTTGCAAATCTCTATCAAACATATCACCTCAGAGATTCTCAAGTTTCTTCATACGCAAGACAGATCTTAAGCAGTCTAAAGTATCTTCACGATCGCAATGTGGTCCACAGGTGAGACATGCCGTATGCATTTTTCCTTTATAAGCTCCTTCAATGTTAGTGTGCCTAATTCCTGTAGTGTTATTAGTGCCAGATCCTTGATTTTGGGTGCTCTTAGTGGCCCCTGTTGGTACGGTATATCTGCATTACCAATGTCCTACTGCCGCCTTTTTTTTTTTGTAGCAGTATCTGTATGACCTCTACGTTCTTTGTGCAGACATTGGGTTTCCTGCTCCAACAGAAACTTTTTTAATTTTCTTATATGTCTTACTCAAAGAAATTTTTTCCATATTGTTTCTGTGGCGTGTGTTCCACAGTGTAATTAATGTTGCTTTATCTTCAGGTGAGAGGTCCAAGAAAACCTTGATTCGATCTACATAGGTTTCTCTAGATTGTCTTCTATCACATTTTGTTATCGCACCATAACTGCCTTTTGGTTGGAAAAATATCTAGGGGTGCTGGTGCACATATTTCTGCTTAGTTATTCCCTGTTGTGTCATGCACTGATGTTACTTCTCTTTCCAGTTGGATTGATCTCCTCTTTTGCTACTTTGATTGAGCATTTTTTTTAATCAACAATTGAGCATTTGGTTAAGGACACTTTTTGTTGACTTAAAGCCCCATAATCTGGGTCACTTGACTCTGAAGTAATGCACAAAGCATTGTGAAGTTGTTTGATCTTACAGTGCGAAATACTTGGAAAATTTGGAGTTTTGTATGGCAATACTATGAGTTTCCCTTAAACCTTGTCTCCTTTATTTTGCTTTCGTATTTTTATCTGCACTAGTATTATTTCGTGTCTTTAACTCTCCTCTCTTGCTTTTACCGTTGTTCAATCATTGATGAGTCTGATTCACTTTCAGTGGTCGTCAGTTGCCATTCCTTGTTTTAAATAATTATATTACCTGTTTGGTGCCTCGTCTTATTCATTCTTGTGCTTAAGGGACATCAAATGTGCAAACATTTTGGTCCATGCAAATGGAATTGTGAAACTTGCAGATTTTGGATTAGCAAAGGTAATTATCGCTTTATTTGTATGTGATGACACTCGGTACCATAGATGTCCAGTCAGCTAACACCACTGGGTAATCCTTTTTCTTCTCCTGCCTCAGGCAACCCCACTAAATGATGTCAGATCTTGCAAGGGCACTGCATTCTGGATGGCACCGGAGGTTGTCTTTCATCCTTTTCTTTTTTGGTTGTTTTCTTTAACTGCAATTTTGAGTTTTAGAGTTCGTGTCAGATTAGGTTATTTTATACAAATGATGGTTGGAGGGCCCATATGTTGGGGTTGATGTGATCATCACATCCTATTGGATCCAAAGATAAGCAGGACAAATCCAGGTGTAGAGCTTTATGAAAGATTAGATGGTGAACAAGGGCTGGACATGTCTGGGCAGGATATTTCCTATTTGGGCACACATTGAAATTCCTTTCTGGCCTCAGCTGCCAACTTGGAAGCACTCCGTATGATATCATATCCGTATAATCGACCTTCTGATACTTTTCTTGAAAACATTAAGATCGACGTTGTTAGGTTTTACTGGTTTTTCAAATTGTTCAGGCTTTTATTTTTTGCTGTAAACATACTATCAATTGTGTTACTTGATATTGCTCTACTGCTTTCAGAAAACAAAATGATGTGGAGTGATACTTGTCCATAGATTTGGTTTTTCCACAGAAATTGAGTTGCCCATGAACTACGATCAAAATTTGCAAGTTTTTTTTTTTTTAATACTCGGGAGTCTTTAATATGAACTGAATATAAGTTATGCTGGGAGTTAATCATGGAACTTTTTCTAGTTGTTATCCATATAGATGATTTTCTACTGGATGCAAACTGCAAAAGTTTTGTCTGCGATAACAAATTTCATCTCAAAGGATTTGTTAATGTCAAGAATAGGCTTGTTTATTCTTTTTTGACTAATCTAGAGGTCCCCCTCCCCCAAAAGAAAAAGAAAAAAACGAGATCATGCTGATCTCACTAGGTCATTTAACTTCTTTTCCTCAGAAATCATAGATCACTATGACCACGTTTGTAATGTGATGAAAGGGGAAGTGATGCTTCTCCTTCATTTTCTTCTTCATCTTTCTTTTCCTTCATTTTTCTTTTAACATGGAGCTATCCATGTTATTCATCTTATTTCTGAACATATAGTTTTTTTCATTTTGGTGGGGGTTGTTATCCATTTGTTATCACAGCCCTTTTTTTTTTTCCTACAGCCAGTTAGGATAATTTGAAGGTTTTAGTTGGGTTTCAATGTGGAGGAGTCCCTGATAGCATAATCTCGGACATCATCTTGCATATCTAGTTTTTTAAAGACTCTCGAGTATTATCCAGAAAAATCCAGATGGTCCTCCTTTAGGTAGTTGGGTTTTGTGTAGACTCTAGACTCCCTTTTCAGTTTGCTGCTTGCTACTATCATCTTGGCATAGGTGAGACTACTTTATATCCCGAACTTAATGGGTTGTCAGAGGGTGACAGGAAAAAATATCCATGTATATGTTTGGTTGACAGTCATCGCCAATGTGGAGATTGAAGAAGCTACGTGAATTCTATCATTCTGTTCCCTTGTGCCCATTGGGGGTGTTTGCAGTGAATCCTAGTCACATCCTGATGTGATGAAAGGAAGATGAATTGAGACGGTATTTGAAACAACCTGGGAATGTGAAGGAGTTCAGGATTGTCTTTCATAAAGCTCTAGGTCTGGATTTGATCCTGCTTTCTTCGGATAATAGAAAATGTGATTATATTTCTTTTTCACATAATGGGTGGTTTAATACAAGTACTCAAAGGAAGTAATCGTTGGGTAATTTGAACTCCGAGCATTTCCTTCTTGAAAATAAGTGAAAAGGGCAAGAATGAAAGTCATAATCTGGTCCAACTTCATTTTTACAGTGCAAACCATGGAGCCCTCATATCTGTTTTACTTGGGTTTCCTGAGGCTGTTAAACCCTGGCCATCACTTCTTTGTGAGGACATGAATGGTATCTAGTGTGCGTCCATTTAAATAAACGATATTATTTTGCTGTCCAAACTCTAATTTCATTCCATTTGCTACAAAATGTTCTCATTGGATGTCCCTTAAAAAGAATAATAAGCATTTAGGCCACAAAACAGGCATATAAGGATTTGATACAAGGATGGTATCCGACATGAAAGTGAATTTTCATCATGATCGATGAATGCAAACAAGAGAGGAGAGTTATTTCACGAAATCATCTAGTCAGTAAAAATAGGGAAAGCAATGTCCTGGTGTTCGAACTGTTAAAAAGACTCAATGTTCTCTCAAATTTTAGTAGATCCTGTGTCTTATGGGTAACCTGGATGGGGAGTTTCCGTCTTGCAAAACTTGATTAGGAGGTGGATCTTTTGCTGTGTTTATTTACAAATAATAACGGATGATGTTCATCCCTTTGTCTGGTGTTCGTGGCAGATTTTCATTCCGCATCTTCTTGTTG
This sequence comes from Psidium friedrichsthalianum, assembly GCA_019149425.1. Classification (NCBI taxonomy): domain Eukaryota; kingdom Viridiplantae; phylum Streptophyta; class Magnoliopsida; order Myrtales; family Myrtaceae; genus Psidium; species Psidium friedrichsthalianum. The sequence goes on from JAGVVM010003488.1 coordinate 30,800, forward strand.
TCACTATAATGACTGTTCTTCTTCTTCTCCTCTTCTTCTACTACTTATTTCTTCTACTGCTGCTGCTACTATTCTTTCTTTAGTAGTGCTATATCTTCCACTCACAGATTTTTTACACTTCAAATTAGTCAAATGCTTCATATGCCATAATTGTTTGCTTATCTGATACACATTACATTGAAAGGATCGTGTTTAAACTGTGGTTAATTAAGGTTGTAAATGTCAAAGACCGTGGCTATGGGCTTCCAGCTGATATATGGAGCCTTGGGTGCACTGTCTTGGAGATGCTGACCCGTCGTGTCCCATATTTTCTTCGGAATGGGTATGATCCTCAAACACTTCTAGCTAAAATCTCTTTCCAACCAGTCTTGTCCCCCACTCAAAAAAAAAAAAAAAAAAAAAGAAGAAAAATCTTTCCAACCATCTGTCTTGGTGAGGCGGCTTTCCTTTTAGTAACAGCTTTTCAATAATGTGGAATAATACGATGCCTTCTCTGTATTGCTTTTGCTTTGTAGTGTTTACTTCTTTTGGTAGAAAATAGAATCATTCAAAAGATTATGTCTGACCGTTTAACAGTTGACCCAAGCAGATGCAAGCAATGGTTTCGGATCGGAAGGGGGGAGCCACCACCACTACCAGATTCTTTATCCAGAGATGCTGGGGATTTTATCTTGCAATGCATACGAGTAACCCTGACGATCGTCCCACTGCCGCTCAGCTCTTGGGTCATCCATTTGTGAACAGGCCGGTTGTCGGGCTCGGCATCTCCTTATCACCATCTCGGTAGATGACTAAACTGCATAAACCATACCGGCTTCATCTCCCTTGTTCGTAGCTGTCAACTTTTCGCAGCATTGCTGCGGGTCTGGCTGTAGATTTGTGACTTAGGGTTAGCGTGCATTGGTCCACATAATCAAGTTCAGAAAATCGTGGCTTGGTAAGATGTTTCAGTTTGATGCCTAGGGTACATAATTTTTTTTTTTTTCTCTCCGTTTCTTTTTTCACCGGTGAAACTGAAGAATGCAAGGAGCAGGAGGTCCTTCTCGGTGAGAAATCAGTGAGAAAATGAAAAGGGGAGACAAAATGTTTATATACCTTTCAGATATAAGTGTATTTAATTGGGGGAGGAAAAGTATCAAAAAAGTCATACATATTGCATTTGTACCAATTCAGTCTTAAACTTTTCGATTGTGTCAATTTAGTTCTAAATCTTTTGACGTCTTTTCAATTGAGTCTATTTAGTCAATTTAGGTAAGAAATTGCTGAGTGGACATTGGCTATCTTACGTGAATGTGGATAATTTTATTAAAATAATTTTTAAATAATATTTTTGGTTTTTTATTTTATTTATTTTATTTTTTTTACCTTTTTTCTGCACGGAAGGCCAATATGTGGGTGTCACACGCCTCACTATTGTATGGTTCTAAATGTCACGACGGTATCCCATATTCAACCACCTTCTTAGGACTAATCACGTTATCTGTTTTAATATGATATTATAAATAATATAGGGCATATGCGGAAGCTAATCAAGCAACAAAAAACAAGTAGCGGGCCACCAAGAGAGGTCAAGTGCATGTGAAAGCAAGAAGCAGGTACAACGCTTAAGGGTTACAGCTTCAGAAGTTCATTATGGCTTAAAATAGATAATAATAAAACTCATTCAGATTAGAAATATTTACTTTATATATCGAAGCACTTAATGCGTACTTTTTACATCAAAAGAAAGCTAGCTATGGGGAGAATCAAAAAGTATATGGGCTCCCTATGGCATTTCTCTTTTTCTCCGTCTTGACGTCATCTTAGCTACTCAAAATCTTGTTGTGCCGTCCTTTTGCCTAAAACTTCCTGTACAAACTGCTCCTCTAGCTACTCCCACCGTCTACTTTCTCGCTACCATTCACTACACTAGTCTCATCGACTCTACAATGACGAAAAGTGTACAGGTGAACAAATAAGCCGGCTCCCGACGGCAGCGTGCTTGAGATGGATATTAAATGCAAAGGAATCACCTCATTTATAACTCCATGTCTACCAACATCTTCATCAACGGCAGCCTTAAAGAAAAACGATTCGAGGGGCTATTGAGTAACTCGTGCTTCGCTCCTAAGTACCATGACTCGAAGGGTGCAATAAGTAGTGGAAGGAACCCAAGTAAGATAGCATACTGTCAACTGAAAATAGTGACATCCACGAGTGTGAATCATATACTTAGCAAGTAACACTAATCTAAATGACTAAAGGTTTATTCCATCCAAAAAAACGACTAAAGGTCTATTCCGTCACTGACCCTTCATTCGTTCTTACATTTACAATCATCAGGCTTTCAAGGCACACAATGACTACTCATTGCACCACAAGGAGAGCTAATAACGTCACAGCAGCCCCCAAAGGACCCCAAGACAACAACAGACTAGCCTCGGTTATGTATTTTGCCTTATATCTTCTCTTCTCCGCCTGTCTATTTATAGTATTTTGCTATTCGCACCGCTACCATGCTAATCTAAGTACTTGAGTTTTGACCCTTGAACCTTAGAACTTCTCGATACCCTCTGATACCTCTCGGCCGCACGAGTATACTACTTTCCACTACCGATTTGATTCATCCTTTCCACCGTTGGACCAATGTTTCACCTCACCTAGACTCCTAATCTCTCATCCCTTCTATATCAAGCGAAAGCTCAACTAAAGGATCGCGGTTCCACTTCATTTCGCCCTTGGTACATCTTGATCCCCAATTATTCCCGCAAGCTTAACCGAATTCATTCCGTTTCATCACCAACTAAGACAATCAGCCTTTGGGTCCTAATTACCCGTATTCTCGTGAATCCGAATCGCTTAAAAAATTCGACATGCAATGTCGTAGCTTAGCTATATCCGATTGTTACCCTCTTGGCATACTTTTACTCAAACAATATGAATTCTCCAACTTAGGCGACAAATAAGAGAGTTTAGTAGAGGAGTTAGCCATTTACTTGCCTCGAGTCGAAGTATGAAGAGAAATGGAGCTGGAAGTGCTTCGGACAATTTGCGGGCTTCCTCCTTCTTCGTTGGTGTCGCGCGACCGAGAGCTTGAGGGAGACTGAGATGAGTTCGAGTGAAAGGGGAGGGCTAGCCGAGGCCAAGAAGGTAACGCTGAGGGGGAACCACGGTGGTCATGGCCGTTGCCGATGAGCTCAAACGATCGAGAGAAGGCGCCGTTTCAGGGGTATTACTCGGCGGATACCTCGAGGTGAGAGGGAAGGGAGTGTCGCGGCAAAAGAGGGAGGAAGAGTGAGGGAGGAGAGAGAGTTTGAGGGATTTATAAGGAAGAGAGGGTGAGTGGCCGGTGGGTTTGTAGCTGCATGAGACTTCGCGGTCATATTGCAATTCAAATTCGTGTCCGGAAAACTCTTGCACCGCACTTCAAATAAAATACCCCAATAGCCTCCCAATCCATGCCCAAACTTTAGTATTAAGCTTACAATCTTTAGAAGTCCAAGTGCGACATCGATTAATCCGTTCGTGGATATTTAGGTCGTCACGCTAAATCTGGCGAAGGCCTCACAACTCTTGTCTAATCTGGGCGAGGGACTGTGCTCACTCGCTTTAGCGGCGAAGGCGTCGTGGCCCTCGCCCAAGCCCTTAATGGCCACAACGAGGGCTCATGAGCCCTCATTTAGTGCCCAGTGGCCATCATTCCCATCATCCCAAAAAAAAAAAGAGCAAAAAAGAAAAGAAAAAGAAAAGAAATAAAAATAATTAAGATTCAAAAAGAAGTACTAAATTATAAATAAAAAAAAAAATGTCAACGTCAATGATTTTCCAGCTTAAATTGGCTGAATGAACTCAATTGGTAAAGTGCGAATATGTTTAGGATTAAATTGATATAATTGAAAAGTTAATGTTTGCATTAACATAAATGCGATGGGTCTAGGACTTTTTGGTAATTTTCCCTAAAATGAGTGAAGTTAGGTCTGTGACTCTCAAGTTGATGTTGGCATGGAAATGAGGTTCTCAGTTTGGTTGATGTATTTGCTGCTTCGATAATATCCGATAGCAACATATACTCATAGTAGAGAATTTGACACTAAAAGTGTCCATAACTTTCATATGACGCTCACTTTAATCACCTAAGTGTCACTTTTGACTAACTTCGATTTGGAACGTTGGAAGTCTAACAGGGCAATATTCAAACATTTCTTCTCATCGACATAGCTCGCCAATGTGCCCGGTCAGCATTAATAACCCTAAATGACTCCGTTTAACACATGATTGCCTCAAATTCAACCTCTTCTTCAGACCCTAACCTTACAATAGATGGTTTGGGGCGAAAAAAACAATCAGCCTGTCTCTAAAATCCTATCCTCAGAACTAGGGAATTGAGGTAACTGAAACGTGCAATAGAGGTCTACTATTTCATTTGTGTGATTTTGTATTACCATAATTGCAATTATTACGTTGGAGATTTCGAGGATGGATAGTAAAAAAGAGTCGTGATGAAGGTTCACATGCTAGAAAAATGAAATATAACAAATATATGTTCAGATTGAGAGAACAAGGGGCAACTAATTGGTAGTGGTGATGATGGAGAAAAATACCAAATTACTCTTAAACATATTACACTTGCATCAATTTAATTCTAACCTATTGAGGATTTGCTAATTTAGTTTAGTCCCAAACCTTTTAATTGTGATAACTTAACCCTAATATCTTTTGATGATTTTTCAATTTAGTCATAGATCTTTCATAGTGTCATTTAATCTTAAACTTTTTGATTATTTATCAATTTATTTATAAACCTTTTGACGATTTGGTAATTTAGTTCTTCCGATCAATTTTGATGAGAAATCACTGACATGACGTTCAGTTAGCACCAGCTGTTCTACATGGCATGTCTGCGTTGGCATAGACAATTTTTCAAATTTAATGTTATTTAGTTTGTTATTATTATTTTTCTGTTATTATTTTCCTTCTTCTTCTTTCTTACTTTTTTTTCAACCCTAGGCCGGCGATGGTCATGAAGCCCTCACTTGTGGCCGGCGACCTAGTTGGCCAAGGTTGGAAAAAAGAAAATAAAAAAAGTTTTGAAAATTTTTTTTTTCTTTTTTCCAAACCTTTGGCCAACTAGGTCGCCGGCCACAAGTGAGGGCTTCATGACCATCGCCGGCCTAGGGTTGAAAAAAAAGTAAGAAAGAAGAAGAAGGAAAATAATAACAGAAAAATAATAATACACAAACTAAATAACATTAAATTTGAAAATTGTCTATGCCAACGCAGACATGCCATGTAGAACAGCTGGTGCTAACTGAACGTCATGTCAGTGATTTCTCATCAAAATTGATCGAAGAACTAAATTACCAATCGTCAAAGGTTTATAATAAATTGATAAATAATCAAAAAGTTTAAGATTAAATTGACACTATGAAAGATCTATGACTAAATTGAAAAATCATCAAAAGATATTAGGGTTAAGTTATCACAATTAAAAGGTTTGGGACTAAACTAAATTAGCAAATCCTCAATAGGTTTAGAATTAAATTGATGCAAGTGTAATATGTTTAAGAGTAATTTGGTATTTTTCTCCATCACCACTACCAATTAGTTGCCCCTTGTTCTCTCAATCTGAACATATATTTGTTATATTTCATTTTTCTAGCATGTGAACCGTCATCACGACTCTTTTTTTACTATCCATCCTCGAAATCTCCCAACGTAATAATTGCAATTATGGTAATACAAAATCACACAAATGAAATAGTAGACCTCTATTGCACGTTTCAGTTACCTCAATTCCCTAGTTCTGAGGATAGGATTTTAGAGACAGGCTGATTTGTTTTTTTCGCCAAACATCCTATTGTAAGGTTAGGGTCTGAAGAAGAGGTTGAATTTGAGGCAATCATGTGTTAACGGAGTCATTTAGGGTTATTAATGCTGACGGGCACATTGGCGAGCTATGTCGATGAGAAGAAATTTTGAATATTGCCCTGTTAGACTTCCACGTTCCAAATCGAGTTAGTCAAAAGTGACACTTAGGTGATTAAAGTGAGCGTCATATGAAGTTATGGACACTTTTAGTGTCAAATTCTCTCTACTATGAGTATATGTTGCTATCGGATTTTATGAAGCAGCAAATACATCAACCAACTGAGACCTCATTTCCATGCCAACATCACTTGAGAGTCCACAGACCTAACTTCACTCATTTTAGGGAAAATTACCAAAAAAGTCCTAGACCCATCGCATTTATGTTAATGCAAACATTAACTTTTCAATTATATCAATTTAATCCTAAACATATTCGCACTTTACCAATTGAGTTCATTCAGCCATTTTAAGCTGAAAATCATTGACGTTGACATTTTTTTTATTTATTTATAATTTTAGTACTTCTTTTTGAATCTTTAATTATTTTTATTTCTTTTCTTTTTCTTTTCTTTTTTGCTCTTTTTTTTTTTGGGATGATGGGGAATGATGGCCACTGGGCACTAATGAGGGCTCATGAGCCCTCGTTGTGGCCATTAAGGGCTTGGGCGAGGCCACGACGCCTTCGTCGCTAAAGCGAGTGAGCACAGTCCCTCGCCCAGATTAGACAAGAGTTGTGAGCCTTCGCCAGATTAGCGTGACGACCTAATATCCCCGAACGGATTAATCGGGTCGCACTTGGTGGACTTCTACAGATTGTAAGCTTACTACTAAAGTTGGGCATGGCATGTTGGGAGGCTATTGGGGTATTTTATTTGGAAGTGCAGGTGCAAGAGTTTTCCGGACCGAATTTGAATTGGCAATATGACCGCGAAGTCTCATGCAGCTACAAACCCACCGCCACTCACCCTCTCTTCCATTTTTTTTTTTTAAATTTTAAAAATAAATGCCGCTCAAACTCTCTCTCCTACCTCACTCTTCCTCCTCTTTTTGCCGCGACAACTCCTCCTCTCACCTCGAGGTATCCGGCCCGAGTAAACCCTGAAACGGCTCCTCTCTCGAGCGTTTGAGCTCATCGGCACGGCCATGACCAACGGTGGTTCCCCCCTCCGCGTTACCTTCTTGGCTCGGCTAGCCTCCCTTTCACTCGAAACTCATCTCAGTCTCCGCCTCAATCCCCCCATAGATCCAAAAAACCAGCTCCTCGGTCGCGCGACCCCAACGAAGAGGAGAAGCCCGCAATTGTCCGAAGCAACTTCCAGCTCCATTGCTCTCATACTTCGACTCGAGCAAGTAATGCTACTCCTCTACTAAACTCTCTATTTGTCGCTAAGTTGGAGGAATTCATATTGGTTTGAGTTAAAAGTAGCCAAGAGGGTAACAATCGGTATAGCTATGTCTACGCATTGCATGTCCGAATGGGTTTAAGCGATTCGGATTCACGAGAATACGGGTCTTAAGAGGACCAATGGCTGATTGCTTAGTTGTGATTGAAACGGAATGAATTCGGTTAAGCTGCGGGATAATGGGGATCAGATGTACCAAGGGCGAATGAAGTGACCGCGATCCTTTGGTTGAGCTTTCGCTTTGATATGAAGGGTTGAGAGATTAGGAGTCTAGGTGAGGTGGAAAACATTGGTCCAACGGTGGAAGATGAATCAAATCGGTAGTGAAGTATTATACTCGTGCGGCCGAGAGGTATCGGAGGTATCGAGAAGTTTCTACGGGTCAGGGG